>PVJD01012904.1:0-37086 GCA_004026545.1 Mormoops blainvillei | reverse complement strand
GTAGCATAATCAATAAAATATAATTTTTTATAGAAGATGAATCACTTGAATCTATGGGTTTTTCTCAAAGAGGCCTTTCCTGGCCCTCTGATGTAGCTCTCCAAGTCATACTGTCATACCATGCTCCTCCATTTTCTTTCTGGCACCTATTATTGTCTGATACTACCTTATTTACCTGTTGTATGACTCCCCTCCTTAACGCTGACTCCATGAGAGTAGTGGCCTCTGTCTTGCTTATCAGTGCAGCCCTAGTTCCTAGACAACAGTCAGGCACATACACATGAAGAAACTGCTTTTGAATGACTAAATGAATGTCAGTATATAAATATATTCTATCTTTTCTTCATTTCTTCATTACAACAGATAATTCACATTGTATAATTTAGTTTAAAATAATCACATAAGAAAAGTGCTTTCTTTGTCAGCAAATAATTTGGTACCTAATACATATTAAAATGGATATTGAAGTGCATAATGGTTTACAAAACAGGCAAAACTTGCTTACATAATATAATGTTTGGAATTTTTACCTTTGAATTAAAAAAAACTGGTTTATTTCATATTTTTAAGATAGTTTTGTTTCAGAATGATGAAAGATGAGATTTCAGAATGCTTTTTTCAATTATCTTTCAGTAAATAACATTGAAGGTATGATTAACTTTTAATTCCCAGTAATAAAAAGTCAAGATGAAGATATTCATCATGTATTTCTTTTGCTACTAGCTTTTTAAGTGGGGACATATTTATGTTATATACAGTAATTTTGATCCATTGAAATGCAACTTGCAGATGTTGTAGAAATAATTTCGAAAGAAATTTGTGGAATTATATTTATGCCCCTTGTAAGTTTATATTTCTATAGTAAGTGCTCCTTCTGTATCCTGTATTCAACTAATGGTCCACTACCGGTTATGGCACAATAATCATTTGCCTTGAGACTCAAAGGATTGGTAGGATTTATGTATTGATTCCCTGTTGTTTAGATTTAGAAATTGTCATTAGCAGTTTATTTAGAAAATGTTATTAGTAAATCTATAAGTATTTAAAATGCAAGTACTTATTTTTCAAAATTTTTACAGAAGGGGAAACAACAGATTGAGCTGCTGTTGGAAATATTTGAAGTGTTGCAGTTTTTTCAGTGTTAGAGAATAAGAGTTGAGTTTCTTTTTTAATTTTTATTTTAATCCTCACTGAGGGTATGCTTAATGATATTAGAGAAAAAAGAAGGGAGAGGAGGAGAGAGACAGGTAGACATTGATCGGCTGCCTCCCATTTACTTCCCAACCAGGGACTGAGCCCACAGCCTAGGCATGTGCCCTGACTGGGAATCAAACCTGCAGCCTTTTGGTGTACAGCAGGATGCTCCAACTGAGCCACCTGACTAGGGCAGGGTTGAGCTTCTAGATGAGAGGAAGATCTTACTAAATTCATTTTAATTCAGTTATGTTTTTGTAGCAATTGATAAGTACAGCATAAGAACTATTACTGTTTCGTATACGAGTCTTGTTTTCCCATGTTTTACAATGATCTAAAACATGTTTCTCGATTCTTGATGTCCAACAGAAGTAGATAAAAGCAGACTTGTAATATACTAATTTGACAGCTGAAACAAGGTGTGGTCCAGTTTAGTGTTACGTGACTAAATCTGGTTAGTTTTGGCAAGTAGCAGTTAGCAAGTACCTCCCTAATTCAGCTTCCCTAGGATGAAGCTGCGAACAGGTATTGGAAGACCACCAGGAGGGAGTCTCTGCCACATTTCTTCTTCCTATTCTTCTGCTTTCCTTAGGCTGCCCCACAATTACACCCACCCACAAAGCAAACATGGAGCATAAAGTTCCTTTTGACGGGAGAAAGGGGTGCAAGCTGAGCGAAGGTGAATGGTGGGAGTGAAAATTAACTGTCAAGATGGATTTACAAAGTTACAGGTCTAAGGCAGAATCAGTGCTGGGCCCTGAATGCATGATTATTTCCATCATGAGGATGATTGTGGGAGTAGGAATAATTTTTCTGGCATTTTAAAGGATTGATAGCTAGACTCATTTTGAACTTGACCTGTGAAAGTTTTAAATGTGCAATTACTAAAAATACCTATCAGACTTTCACCTAGCTGTTCTTAATACATCTATTTTGGGCCCTCTTTTCCCACTGCCAAGACTTTCATCTCCCACAACTGCTGAGTTTGCTTCTGACCCTTAATTGACAAGCCTGCTTCCCTCACTCCTTTTAATGGGCGAGGACAAAAATGCAGTTATTTTTCATCCTGTTGGTGGATGAGGAGTTAAGTCTGCCCTTTGTGCTTTTATTTCCCTTTGATTATTTGCTACTTTTGCTAATTTATTTTGTATAGCTACCTTCCTCTAGAGGAAGTGAGGAAAGACCAGTACTTTTAATTTGCAAAGGGACCCAAATAACCCTTTATCCTTCTTGAGGTTGAGTATGTGGATCTGGAGGACTTCAGGCTCTGCTGGCTTCGAACTGACCGAACCTCGGTATAGCTGCTAACATGTAATGCAGCCTCACAGTACATAAACTAGCTATAAACATTTGTCAGCTTTGGGTTACCCAGAAAAGTAGAGAGGAAGATAACATTCTTGATAGTTTGAGTGTTGCGATTAGTTGTTATTTTGTATGCTGAGCATGTTTTGCAAATTTAAAGCATGTGCTATAGAGCCAAAGCTACAAGGAGGGTAATCTGCTCTTTATTCAGATGCAGACTCCCAGGACTCTCATTATGAGTGTTAGCTAATAATCGTGGATAGTGCTACAGCAATCAGATGAAGTCAAGGATATGGGGGAAAGAACACGTCCGGTCTGTAGTTCAGGTCTGAGTTACCCTCTTTAAATCACAGTTTCTTCAAGTGTAAAATAGAAATACATCCACTAACATCATCTAATTTCTAGGATTATTGTGAGAATTAAGTTAGAGTATATATACATGCATAGTACTTGGGGCATTCTGTATATGCAGTACCTTTTAAAAATATTTTAATGTTTTAAAAAATAGACTTTATTTTTTAAAAAGCAGTTTTAAGGTCACAACAAAATTTAGTTGAAAGTACAGAGAGAGCCCATATATCCTCTGTCCCCACACTATCAACATCCTCCACCAGAGTGGTACATGTATTGCAGTCAGTAACCCCACACTGACACATCATTATCCTCCAAAGTCCATAGTTTACAGTGGGGTTCACTCTTGGTGTTGTACATTATATGGATTTTGACAAATGTATAGTGACTTTGTCCACCATTATAATATCATACACAATAGTTTCACTGCCCTAAAAATCCTTTGTACTCTGCCTTTTCATTCTTCCCTGTCCTCTAACCCCTGGCAGCCACTGACCTTTTTACTATCACTATATTTTTGCCTTTTCCAGAATGTCATATAGTTGGAATCATTGGCCTCTCACTTAGTAATATACAGTTAAGATCCCTCCCTCTATGCTTTTTCATGGCTTAATATCTCATTCTTTTTAAACACTAAATAACCCATATTCTAAATGTACCACAGTTATCCATTCACCTACTGAAGGATACCTTGGTTCCTTCTAATTTTGGCAGTTAGGAATAAAGCTGCTATAAGTGTTTGTATGCAGGTTTTTGTGTCGACATAAGTTTTCAACTCCTTTTGGTAAATACTGAGGAGCATGATTGCTGATCACATGGTGAGAGTATGTTAATTTTGTAAGAAACCACCAATCTGTCTTCCCTAGTGGCTGTATCATTTTGTATTCCGACCAACAATTAATGAGAGTTCCTGCTGCTCTACATTCTCCCCCGCATTTGGTGGTGTCCGTGTTCTGGATTTCGACCATTCTGATGGGTGTGTACTGGTATCTCATTTTTGTTTTAATTTGCAATTCCCTAATGACATTCAGGCCGAATGTCTCTTTATATGTGTATTTGTCATCTGTATGTCTACTTTGATGAGGTGTCTTTTCAGGTCTTTTACCAGTTTTGAAACCAAGTGCTCATTTTCTTATCACAAGTTTTTAAGAGTTCTTCATAAGTCTTTTAGCAGCTATGCCTTCAAAAAAATTTTTTTTAATTTTTTTCAATTACTGTTGATATTCTGTCTCCACATGACTTCTTTATGTCCTTAGTTATTGGGGTTCTGTTCAGCTAGTCTTCAGGTGATTCTGAAGGATGGTGGTTCTGTAATTTAGTTGTAATTTTGATGTGAAGGCGAGCACAGTGTTTACCTACAATGCCATCTTTACCAGAACTCCCAGATATGTCTTTGGCAAACATTTTCTCTAGTCTGTGGCTTACCTTCTCATTCTTGTGATATCCAATACATCTTTATTTACTTTCTGGCAGGAAAAGTCTAGTAGCTTGAGTTTTCTGAAGGGTTGTGAGGAAGGAAGGAGGAGGAAAAAAATTGGGAGTTTAATATTTCCCATTCTTATTGACCAGGCATTCAATCTTCCTTCAGAAGTTAGATAGCTATTAGGACTTTTTGGTAAAGATTTTATTATCCTTTTTTTTTTTAGAGAGAGGGGGAGGGAAAGAGAAAGAGGAAGAGAAACATTCATGGGAGAGAAACATTGGTTGCCTCCCCTACATCCCCAGCCTCCCCTACATCCCCAACTGGGGACCTGACCCTCAACCCAGGCATGTGCCCTGACTGGGAATCGATCTGGCGATCTTTTGGTTCGCAGGTCAGCTCTTGGTCCACTGAGCCATACCAGCCAGGGCAGGACATTTTTAAAACTAGCTTTAACACTTTACACTCACTAGGATGGCTATAAGAAAACAATGGAAAAATAACAGGTATTAGTGAGGATGTCGAGAAATTGAATACCTTGTGTATTGCTAGTGGGAATGTCAAATGATTCAGTCACTGTGGAAACAGTATGGTGACTCTTCAAAGAGTTAAATATAGAATTGTTTGATCTGGCAATTCCACTTCTAGATGTATAGCCAAAAGAAATGAAAATAGATACTCAAAGAAATATTTGTATACATACAAATGTTTAGCACTATTCCCAATACCCACATATAAAAACAGCCAAATATCCATCAGTGAATGAATAGAAAAACGAATCGTAATTTATACATACAATGGACTGTTATTAACCATTTAAAAGAATGAAGTACCTATACATGCTACAATGTGGATGAATCTCAGAAACATGCTAAGTGAAAGAAGCCACGCCCTTTGGTCATACATTGTATGATTCCATTTGTATGAAATGTTCGAAACAGGTAAATTTGTACAATTGAGGGTTACCAGGGGCTGGAGGTGAGGGGTCTGGTATGAGGAGTAAAAATATTCTCTTACAAGTTTTCCTTTGCCCCAGCTGGTGTGGCTGAATGGATTGAGCATTGGACTGGAACCAAAGGATTGCCGGTTCCATTCCCCAGTCAGGGCACTTGCCTGGGTTGCAGGTCAGGTCCCCAGTAGGGGGCGCATGAGAGGCAACCACACATTGATGTTTCTCTCCCACCGTACCCTGTCTAAAAATAAAATAAATTAAAAAAAAATTTTTTATATATATTTTTTAAAAAGTTTCCCTTTTAGAGTGGTCTGTTAAATGGCAAATTATAATTTATTTACAATTTCATGGATAAATAGGCCTTGTTTTCTACATACTTTATTTGGTGGATGTTATAAGGCCATTTTACTCTCCAGATGCCTTAAAGTACAATTGAGAGACAAATACAGGATTAAATTGTTAAAATAAAAGTTTAGCCCCGGGTGGTGTAGCTCAGTGGTGTGAGTGCTGGCCTTTGAACTGAAAGGTCACTAGATCGATTCCCAGTCAGGGCACATGCCTGGGTTGCGAGCCAGGTCTCCAGTAGGGGGCGCATGAGAGGCAACCACACATTGATGTTTCCCTCTCTTTCTCCCTCCGTACCCTCTATCTAAAAATAAAATAAAATCTTTAAAAAATATATATATATATATATATGAAACAGGTCAGCTAAAAATTTAAAAAGATAATGGGAAAGATGTTCCAAAAATGGACAGTTGTCCACAAAATCTAGATCTTTAAGGGTTAGCTTTTAAAAGTAAATAGAAAATGTGATACAACTGATGTCTTTTACAGTGACTGATAAAAGAACACATGTAAGTAGTCTAGAAATAGACTTCCTGACATTACATTTTAACATGCACTTATAGAGCAGATTCTCATATGTAGGGAATTTGAGTTAGTATGATGACAATGTCTTTAAAATGTGGTTTGTAGAAGATTCTGCATTATTCATTTGGTTATTTAGAATGTTTAATGTGCTCTTAAAATTAAATATTTTTGGATAATACATTTACATGGTTTAAAATTCAAAAGGCAGAGGCGGGATAGAGTGAAAATTCTCCTTCCTATACTTGTTTCCCTAGTCACCCAATTTTTTTCTTCCTTATAGACAACCAGCGTTATCAGTTTCTTATGACTACAATAACAGACATTTGATTATATAAGATTTATTTATATTTATGTTCTGTAGAATTGGAATAATTAAAATATCTTGGTCTATAATGAACCATCTGCCTCCACATTTACTTCCGTTTATTCTTAGTCCTTAGAGCAATGGATTGTCTTCAAGTAAAGAGCTCTTAGCCAGGAATTCTCTATCTGACTTAACGCATTTACTACGTAGTTCTTTCTGCGATTTCTAGTGATACTCTCCACCTTCCTAAATAGACTAAAAGTGTAATTTGTAATAAAAGTTTGACAGTTAATTTAATTCAGTCAGAAACACAGAAATCTGTGAAATAGTACTTTAAATCACATTATTTTCTGTATACAAATTTTCTTTCCATTTTAATTTTCTCCCATATGATTAAATATTGGCTTATTGCTGTGTACCATATATATTTGGCCTTTTTTTAAGTTCTCATTTTTGTAAGAATTATAAGCTGGGATTCACACGTACATGGTCAGAATGGCAAGAGAACAGTTGTTTGTAACTTGCCTACCCTCTGATTACTGCTTCCCTGGCCCCATCATAAGGCATGGTTTTCTTGTACGTCTTCTGTGGCTATAGCCACGGTGTAATCCATCATGATTTAAAATATGTTGGTGTAAGGTTAAAATTTCTTTTTTATTTTTAAAATTAATTTCCCTCTTTCCTTCCGCCCTTCAACTTAAAAAAAAAGATTTTATTTATCACTTTTGGAGAGAGAGAAAGGGAGAGAGAGAATCATTGATGGGCAAGAAAAACATCAGTGGGCCACCTCTTGCACATGCCCCAGCAGGAGACAGAACCCACAACCCAAGCATGCTCCCAACCGGGAATAGAACTGGTGACCTTTCACCTTGTGGGATGACACCCAACCAACTGTGCCACACTGCTCAGGGCTATTTATTTTGTTTAGGGAGAGGGGAAGGGAAGGAGAAAGAGAAGGAAGGAATCATCATCAATCAGTTGCCTTTCATATGTGCCCCAGCCAAAGACCAAACGCCCAGTCCAAACATGTGCCCTGACCAGGAATTGAACTAGCGACCTTTCGCTTTGTGGGATGACTGAGCCACACTGGTCAGGAAAAATTAATTTCCTCTTCATCACTTGATTGTGCTTACATATGGAATGAATATTATTTTAGTAGTAACATAAAAATTTGGTGTTACTTCCTTGAAGTAATAAACAATAGAATAGTTAGGAAACTCATTATAACAGTAACTAAAAAGAATAGATTGAAAAAATGTGTAAGATCTGTGCAATAAAAACTTTAAAAGTATTAGTGAGAGGACCTTAATAAATAAAAACACCATATTATTAGGCAGGAAGGTTCAACATCCTATCAATTCTTACTAAATTACTCTATAAATTTAAGTTGATTCTTGTGAAATTGCAAGTTGACTTCTTTAAACCACTCAAGCTCCCCCATCCAGGAACCTGGCCCACAACCCAGGCATGTGGCCTGACCAGGAACCGAACTGGTGAGCTCCCAATTTTGGAGGACAGCTTCCAACCCACTGAGCCCCAGCAGTCAGGGCAGGAGAAGGAACTGTTTTAGACTAAGGAACTGTTTTAGATTGGGTGTCATATGAACAAATGTAGTGTTTGGACCTGATTTTAATCTTCATGTAATAAACCAGTTATAAAATAGTGTTTTTGAAACAGTTGGAGAAATTTGAATATGGCCTGTTTATTAGATGATTGAAATGAATGATTAATTTTGATATTAATAATGAGATTGTGGGGGTTTTTTACAGTTCTTATCTTTTAGTGATACATAACTGAAGTATTTAGCGGTGACATTGATATCCTGGATTTGCTTTAAAATTCTCTGGGAATGGGGCATAGGTAAATAAATCATGATAAGCGAAATGTTAATAATTGAAGCTGAGTAATGAAGACTTAGATATTTATTACATTTTCTCTCTACTTTTGTGTAAATTTGGAATTTTCTAAAGAAGCTTTAAAAATACCAAGTGGTCATTTTTTTTTTTTTAAAGAGGAGTCTCTTCACTATGTCCTGATGAAATGATCTTTATAATTTAAGTGAAAAAGTAAGGTAGAATAGTGCATATGATGGGTTACTATTTGGGTCAACAAAGAGGAAAGAAAAGAGTAGTATACTCACGTATGCAGGAATATCTTGAGAAGCCTTCACAAGAAGCACCGTGGGACAGTGGTAGGAGACAAGGTTTATGCAATGTGTACTGCTGAAAAAATAGATTCTCAAGAAAGTAGAAGTAGAAACCACATCCTAGACGCATACACCTGTGTATACATAGAACAATAGAATGTTAATACTGAACGGGTTTTAGAGATTATTTGGACCGCCTCGCTTGAAAACTGGGGAAGCCGAAGTGTCTAGAGAGAGAGACTTTTTCTTTTTTTCTTCCCCGTTTTGTGACTGGTTGGGTAAAAGGCAGAACTGTAACCCAAGTCTCCTGACTGCCCTTCTCTTTAAAGTAGACAGCATACAACTGTAGTTTAACTTTGGCATTTTAAATTAGTTTGAAATGGGATTAATGTGTTGATGCTACTTTGGGGACACAGTACCTGCCTTTTTACTGTGTATTACTATTGTTCTAAGACTGTGGGGAAAAATAATGTAGTTTATGGGTGTCAGGAATGTTGTTGCGGTGGCTTTGTTTTAAGGACCTCAGAAACTTAAGTGTTCTAAATATTTCATTCACTCCGTTTGGCTTTCAGAAATGTCCTAAGCTATAATGCTTAGCATTCTTGGTCAATTATAATAGTTTTATGTGCTTATTCTAAAATATTCATGCTTACACTAGGTTTTAAATTGAAATGCCTCCTCCTCAGTGCCACCAGTTGTACTATACAGAAGCAATTATTGTTTCTTGGGTGAATGCTTTCAAATGGACATTTAAATTGAGATTTTGAAGTTCCCATCATACACAGAGAGTGTAGGAAGCCTAACTTCTCCTATAGGCACCTCAAACTGTTTTCTCTTTTTCACATGATTCCCTCCTGTCTTTATCTCTCTTGAGAAATGGGTATCTCTTGTCCGCCTGTTGACCCCGGTAAGATGCCGTAGCCTCTACATCCCTTTCATGGCACCCTTGTCTCTGATTAGTTACCTGTTGCTGTCATTGCTTTCTCCTAAATATGACTTGAGTCCACTTGCTGTTCCCCATCTCCAGGGATGCTGATTATATCCAGATCCCTTATCCTTTTTAACTGACCTGTTTGTCCCACCTCCAGCTCATCAGTCATTCAGCCTCCAGATTCAGGCTTCTGAAACACAGGTAAGATTGACGTTTTCCTCCCCCAAACCAGGGAGGATTCCCAGTTGCCATAACTCTTTGGTGCACTCACCAAATGAACTTTTTATACCAGACCCAGTCAGATTTAGCAGCCTCCTTCCATCATGCACCCTGCACCATATAAAATTACCTGAGTTTCTCAGCATCTCCTGGATGCTGTTTCCTGCATCTGCCTTGGCAGTTGCAATGTCCATTGCCTGCAACACCTCTTCTTTCTGGGCTCACTAAATTCTTCCTCTAGGCCCAGCCAAAATGTTCCCTCTTGAAAAGTGTTCTGGGGCCCTCTCAGGATCTTATTTCCTCCACAGTAGTTCTTACGAACATGAAGTTGTGGCTGCTCAGGCCCTTCATTAGGGGATATCGATAGATAGATAGATAGATAGATAGATAGAAATGTTTTAAGAAAAGAAAATATAAGAAGGTCTTCTCTATGTATAAGACAAAGAAGAATACCCCTCCATGTATAACATAACTGCCAGGAAAGAGCTAATAAATAAGCAAATACTCCCTGTACGTGGAAGAGAAAATTGAAAAGTGCTCCAAATCCTTGATTTGAATCAGAGATCAGATTAAAACACCTTCTCCATCTTTTCCTTTTCCTTGTACCTGGCCCAAAGAAAATAATGTCATGGCTTTTCTCCAGTGGCGGTTTTGTTTTCAGAGGGCGTTTAATGTGGGTTTAGCTACACTCTGGATTTAATGGGCTCTCGGTGGCTTGGTGGTTCCAGTCAGGCATGTAGACCATGGTTTGAATCCTGGATCCTGCCCTTTCTGTGCCCTTTGCCATCTTACCAAATAATCTAAGCCTCGATTTCCTCGTTGCTGTAATGGCGAGAATTACATAATACCTGGTTTGCGTGGTTTCTTGGAAATAGAGATAGTATAGTAAAAACAGAGTATGTAAAAAGCCAGCCCTGGCTGGTATGGCTCAGTGGTTTGAGTATAGGTTGCCAGTTCGATTCCCAGTTGGGGGCCATGTTGCGGGCCAGGTCCCTAATTGGAGGCACACAAGAGGCAACTGATAGAGATGTTTCTTCTTTCACACATTGATGTTTCTCTCCCTCTCGTTCTCCCTTCCTTCCCCCCTCTCTAAGAAAATCAGCAAAAGCTTTAAAAAATGTATGTAAAAAGCCAGCACATGGCTTAAAGTGGAAACTGAATAAATACTACCTGCTGCTTTATTTCCCCTTGGTATTAATCTGCTTTCTTTCAGTATTTACAAGGGTTGTGGAAGGAGGGTCAAGGTTTATAGGAACAGATTGTATGTTCCCCTAAGTTATATGCAACAGTGTACTTTCAGTCTTTATTTTTATATTACCTGCAGATATGGTCAAGTTTATTCGTTTATTTAGTCTTCTTTTTAGAAACAAAAATGTCACTGAGTACCAGACAGTATAAAGTGTTATGCGTGCTTATCTTAATATTTAGACATTAATTTGGGAAGACAGGGCAGGAAACTGTCATTTAGAAGTCTAGTGTTATACTCGATACCCTGGGACACATACTTACGAATGATATCTGTGTATAATAGTTTGTGTGTGTCACTACCTTTTCATATTGTTCTTAAAATACCTTGTTGCTTCCAAAGTAAAAATTGCCAGAATATCTATTCACAGCACAGTATGTTTCTTTGGACAAGTCATAGAATTTCCTTTAAAAAAAAAAGATTTTATTTATCATTTATTTATTTATTTGTTTATTTGTTTTTAGAGAGAGGGGAAGGGGGGGAGAAAGAGAGGGAGAGAAACATCAATGTGTGGTTGGCTTTCACACACTACCTACTGGGGACCTGGCCCGCAACCCAGGCACGTGCCCTGACTGGGAACCGAACCCATGATCTTTCGGTTGTCAGGCCAGCACTCAGTCCATTGAGCGACACCAGCCAGGGCTGGAATTTCCTTTTTTGTTAAATAAGCAAAACTGATTAGATAACATGGAGGGATTTTTATACGGTATTTTGTAAACTGTTTATGTCTTGTCCCTCCTTTAGCAGTATTTTGAGCTCCTGTGTGTGGGAGGGCCGGGGGGAGAAAAGCCAGTGGGTAAAAAGGCTTTAAAAATCTAGGAACTGAAAATACTAATGCTTGGCCCTGTGATAATTCACAGATTTAACTTGAACAGGTTATTTCACCTCATACTCAGCCTTACCCATCTTTAAAATATAGGATCATTGTGCACAAGAACTTAAGGCAGCTGTTCTGTTTTTTTGAAAAAAAGGGCAACTCTTATTTATCTGGAATCCAAGCAAGTGCAGATAATTCTTCACTATTATGTTGGTCTTATTTTTAAGAAGGGACACAGAAATGATTAGAAAGAGCAGTGTGTAGGGCCTATTCACAGATTTGGTAGGGTGTAGGGTTCAGTCCTTTTGCCATCTGAGATACTAGACGAGCTCTCTGGCAGTAACAGCAGGACTGAGGGGCTGTCAACTGCTGGGGGCATTACATTGTTGGAAATGAGACCGTGTTAGGTGCATTTCTGTATGCAGTTTTCTGGAAATTAGTAATATGTCTAAGATACAGAGCTTGCTAATCAGGATTTCCCATCATGTAAATTATCACCGTAGATAATCTAATTTTTAAGAAAACTATTTACAGAACATTAATAATTTAGGTTACCACTGGAATATATTTACCACTACTTATTCTTGGTGGTGGGAATGGAAACTTGCATGACACCAGGGGTAGGTAGGAGTGATGGGGATAGCTCCTCTAGCTAGAGCCCTGCAAATACACACGTTCCCCATTGGTTAGTCTCATTCTAACTAGAATAGTCTGAGACTGTTGTTTCCCAAATCCCAGTCTCCAACTAGAAATATTCATTAGACATTTCATGAACTATCAAATTCCTGTGTTCAGACGACAGCCTCCCTGTGGTTCCCTCGTCCATGACCCTCTCACATTCCCCCTTAGAAGGCACCTCTACTATTGATCCAGCCTTCATCCTGTCAGTCACCTGGTCCTATGGATTCTTCCTTTTGTATATCTGGAAACATGTCACTTTCTTTTAACTCCCACTTCTGTCTTCATTCTTTCTTAGCCTGAATTAACTGCAGAAACCTATTTTGTTACTAGGCTTGTCTATCACCAGCCCAAGTCAAAGTGACTTTTCTAAAACTCAGATTGCGCCATGTCATTTCTTTTTTTTTTAATCACGAGGATATGTTTATTGATTTTTAGAGAGAGGAAAGAGGGGAGAGACAGACAGGCAGACAGACATTGATATGAGAGAAACATCAATCAGTTGCCTCCTGTATGCACCCTGACCAGGTATCAAACCCACAACCTGGACATGTGCCCTGATCAGGGATCAAACCTGCAGCCTCGATATGTGCCCTGACTGGATATTGAACCTGCAGCCTTTTGGTGTACAGGATGATGCTCCAACCAACCAAGCTGACTGCCCAGGGCATGCTATATCATTTCTTAAACCACTTCAGTGACTTACCCATTGCCTTTAAGTTGCCATCCAAACTCTTTATAAGTGGACCTCTGCCTTTTTTCAGCCTCCCGAAGTAGTCCCTTCTGTATGCTCTCTGCATTCCTTTTTAAAAGCAGTTGTTTGTTCACTCAGTCATTGGTCCGTTCTTTCTTTTCTTCTCCAGACATTTGTTGGCCACTTATTTATGGGTCAGGTTCTATGCTTAGGATTTGGGTGTGAGGCAGTCAGCAGAACAGATCCTTAGACATTTCACTGACCTCTCACACTATTAATCAGATAGACTAGGTTATGCTGTAATAATACATTTACCCTAAAATCTCCTTGTTTTAACACAACAGTTTATTCCTTGTTATGATGTCTGTCAGTCATAGGTTTTCAAACGCTCTACTTCACACAGGAACTCTCTTCCATTCAGGGACTCGGGCTTTATAGCTTCACCAGCAGGAACTCACAATGCCCTTGGGCTCTGTGACAGAGGAAGAGAAAGAAAGAGACTGGATAGGCTTCTCCTCGCCTTAGAGCAGAAGTGACATGTCACATTTCATTTGCCAGGACTAGTCAAACAGCCCCACGTAACAGCAAGGAGGCTGGATGCTATATGTAAGAACATGAAATATTTAGTGAGCATTATGGTTTCTGATAACAGTCACTGAAATTTATTTAGTCACCTAACTTCCTGTTGGCCTCATCTACTAGATTTTAAATTTCTCAAGAGCTGAGGCTGTATTTGCTTTGCTTTTGTGTCCCAAGCACATGGGCACACATTATGCTTCTGATGATTTTTTTTTTCCTAGTAAAGAATATTCTCGAGTTTTGGATTCAGCTCAAGTCACTTCCTTTAAGAAATCTGCCCATACCGTCCCTCTACTGCTCCCCCCAGCCTGGGCTAGGTGTCTCTTTTCAATGTCATTGTGGTATCCTCTGCATACATCAGCCGAAGCACTCCTTACCCTGTGTTATTACTCTCTTTTCCCCCCCTTTCTTTCTCCACTCAGTTTCTTTAGGGCAGGGACTATGGCTTTCTTTTATATTCTTTTGAAAATTTATATTTAGCAATATTAAAGCAATATTTTAAAACCTAAGAAATAAAGCATTACTGTTTTAATTGAAGCCCTTTATGTAAATATCCCCCCATTATGTTTACCATTTCCACATATTTCTTTATTTTTCATTGCACACTTATTCCTAATCAATATAATGATACTTCTCTGTGTCCATCTGTGTAACAAGCTTTTCCAGCAGGGCCACCTGCATCATGAATCCAGGAGTTGATATATGGGTGGTGTGTTCTGTGGGTACAGTATGCATCCCTGCGTGCACTGATATCACCTGTCCCAATGACAAGTTTCATAAAAGGTCTGATACCTGGTTGACCAGTGCCACTCTGATCTGCATCAAAATTGCAGAAGTTTTAATTTCTACATTTCCTGTTGCTGGCTCATGATCATGCTTAATGAATGTTTGTTGAATAAATGGCAAATTCTTTTTTTTTCCTTAGTGTGTCATTTTCAGAGCTCCGCCATTTAATTTCTTTTTAGATAATTTAAAAATCAAGCTTCTGAATAAAAACTTAGTGACCAGAATACCACCTACTATTTTATAAGGTAGGAAGGGAGTAAAACCTCTGGCTAAAGTAAAGAATATTTTGGGTGTTTTTCTTTTCCAGTAAATGTTTGATGGGTTGTCAGGGAAACTTACTGGGGAGAGCTATTTACTAGTAGTAGTGTTTGCTTTGAAGCGTGACTACAAAGCCTCAGTATTACAAAGAATCTTAACATCATACAGGTCATGCTTTGAATATGCAAAACAATAACACTTGCTAGATTTACCAATTAATATTTCACATTGATTGAAATTTAGAAATTAAATTATACTTTATGTTAGAGGTTTCCTTTTCTTTGCTTAGGTCCGAAATATCCCTATAATAAAGGTCTTTCATTTGAACTATGACCTAACTGGATGGTCCTAGGCAGCCTTTGAAGCAAATGCTTAGGCTTAGAATGGCTGGTAAACCGTTAGCCAGGAAGTGGGGAAACTGTAGGAAGAAAGACTACATATTATTTATATAATAAGTCAATGAAGGATTAACCCTCTTTTCTACTTTTTCTTCTGGAATCTTCCTTGCAGGTTAGGTAGATTTGACTTGAATACCATTGTTTAGAGTTGTCTTTGCAGGAATTAAAAAAAAAACTTTTTAACTTGAATTAAACAATTATATTTGGGTTCTTTTTTTGACAAGGAATTTTTAAAAAATATAAGATTGTCCATAGTTATTGGGGAGAATGGGTGTAACAGTGATCCTTTTATCATTTATGGAAATAGTATATTATTTTAGCTTTATAACTTAATTTTAAAACTAAGGATAACCTTCTGGAAGGCCACTCTCCTGGAGTCTAAACTCTGAAGAAGAAAGTAGTAGCATTGACTCTCTTAGCTTTTAAAAAATTACTGTAGCCCTGGCTGGTGTGGTTCAGCGGATTGAGTGCCAGCCTGCAAACCAAAAGGTCACTGGTTCAACTCGCAGTCAGGGCACATGCCTGGGTTGCAGGCCAGGTCCCCAGCTGGGGGAATGCGAGAGGCCACCGATCAATGTATCTCTTACACAGCAATGTTTCTCTCCTTCTCTTTCTCCCTCCCTTCCCCTCTCTCTAAAATAAAGAATACTATAATCTTAAAACTAGTTTTATTTCATTGAGGTGAAATTCACATGACATAACATTAAACATTTTTAAATGAAGAAGTCAGTGGCATTTAGCAACCAGCACTTCTATCTAGCTTCAAACTCTTTTTTAAAGATTTTATTTATTTTTAGAGGGGGAGAGAGGGAGACAGAGAAGGAGAGAAACATCAGTGTGTGGTTGTTTCTCACACGCCGCCCACCGAGGACACGGCCTGCTACCCAGGCTTGTACTCTGACTGGGAATCGAACCAGAGACCCTTTGGTTTGCAGGCCAGCACTCAATCCACTGAGCCACTCCAGCCAGGGCGCCTAGTTTCAAACACTTTTATCATTCTAAAATAAAACCCTGTACCTTAAGTAGTTACTCCCCATTCTTTCCTTCCCCCAGTCCCTGGTAACAGCCAGTCTGCTTTCTATCTCTATGGATTTACCTATTCTGCATATTCCATGCAAATGGAATCATACAATATGTGATTTTTTGGAGTCTGGCTTTCACTTAGCATAATGTTTTCAGAATTCATCCACTGTATAGCCACATTTTGTTTATCCATTCATTCATTGATGGACATTTGAGTTACTTGTACTTTTTGGCTATTGTGAATAATGTTGCCATGAACATTTGTGGGTAAGTGTTTGAGTACCTATTTTTAGTTCTTTGGGATTTTCAGTTCTGACAGTAAAATTCCTAGATCATATTTTAATTTTATATTTAACTTTCTGAAGAACCACCAAATTGTTTTCCGCAGTGCCTGAACTATTTTACATTCCTACCAGTAACATATGAGGGCTCCAGTTTCTCTCCATTCTGTCAGTACTTGTTATTTTTAAAATTACAGCTATTCTAGTGGGTATAAAGTGGTATCTCATGGTGGTTTTACTTTGCACTTCCCTAGTAACTAACAATGTTGCATCTTTTTGTGTACTTCTGGGCTATTTGTATGTTTTCTTTGGATAAATGATGTTTGTGTCTTTTCGTTGTTGAGTTGTAAGAGTTCTTTATATATTTTGGATATTATACTCTTATCACATAGATGACTTTTTCTCCCACTCTGTAGATCATCTTTTCATATTCTTTTTTTAAAAATATATTTTATTGATTATGCTATTACAGTTGTCTCAATCTTCCCCCTTTGTTCCCCTCCACCTAGCACCCCCCATTCCCTCCAGCAATCCTCTCCCTTAGTTCATGTCCATGGGTCATGCATATAAGTTCTTTGGCTACTCCATTTTCTATACTGTTCTTAACATCCCCTTGTCTATTTTGTACCAACCAATTTGTATTTTCTTTTCACATTCTTAAGATGTCCTTTGATGCACAGAAGTTTTTAATTTTGATGAAGTCCTGTTTATCTATTTTTTCCTTTGTTGCTCATGCTTTTTTGGTGTCATGTCTAAGAATTTAGCATATGTTGCCAAATTCAAAGTAATGAAGATTTACCTCCATTTTATCGTTTTAGCTCATAACATTTAAGTTGTTGGTCCATTTTGTGTTAATTTTTGTATATGGTATAAAGCAGGAGTCCAGTGAGGAAAAACAAAATTTCAGGCAGCCTTTTGGCTTCCTCTTGAATCTCTGTCTGTTTCTGCCTCCTCACCTCCACTCCAGCTTCTACAGTGTCCACAAGGGTGACTTAGAAGATCTACAAGGGGTCCACCTCTAGCCCCCAGGCCTTAGCAGTTGCTCGTACTCAAATGGGACACACACACACATCAGCTCCTCAGCCTTTTCCCAGTTGGCATGGGTACCAAAATGAATCTGGCCAGGGGTTACAGCAAGGCTGGGAGTATGAGGAGCATCACAGCTATCCAAGTGACCAGAGTTCGCTGAGCCTCTGAAGCTGAGGTGGGCGCCACCATCCAGGCTGTGCACAGCCAAGAGAAGGAGCAGATCAAGAGCCCAACAAGAAGTATGTTTCCATTCATTGATAAGGTGCAGAGTCTGGAGCAGCAGAATGAGATTCTGGAGACCAAGTGGAACTTCCTGCAACAGCAGAAGACAACTCATAGTAACACAGACAGCATGTTCAAGAGCTACATCAACAACCTTCAGCAGTAGCTAGACACGCTGGCCTAGGAGAAACTGAGGCTGGAGGCAGAGGTTGGCAACGTGCAGGAGCTGGTGCAGGACTTGAAGAATAACAAGGCTGAGATCAACAAGTACACAGAGTTGGAGAAAGAATTTGTCCTCATCAAGAAGGATGTGGATGAGGCTTACATGAACATGGTTGAGCCGGAGTCCCACCTGGGAGGGCAGACTGATGAGATCAACTTCTGATGAGATCAGCTTCTACAGGCAGCTGTATGAAGACAAGATTTGTGAGCTACAGTCCCAGATCTCTGACATGTCCTTGGTGCTGTCCATGGACAACAACCACAGCTGGGCTGAGGCTGTGACCATGTACCAGATCAAGTATGAGGAGCTGCAGACATTGGCTGGGAAGCGCAGACATGACTTGCGCTGCACAAAGACAAATTTCTGAGATAAACCGGAACAGCAGCTGACTCCTGGGTGAGATCAAGGGCCTCATAGGCCAGAGGGCTTCCCTGGAGGCCACCCCACCGTCACTCTGCTGAGCAGTGTGGGGACGTAGCTGTCAAGGGTACTCAGGCCAAGGTGGCTGAGCTTCTTACAGTGGCTGCATCAGTCTGCATTCCCACCAACGGTGCAAAAGTGTTCCCCTTTCTCCACATCCTTGCCAGCAAGTGTTTTTTGATTTATTGATGATAGCCATTCTGACAAGTGTGAGATTGTATCTCATTGTGGTTTTTATTTGCATTGCTATGACGATTAGTGACGTTCAGCATCTTTTCATATGTCTGTTGGCCATTGTATGTCCTCTTTGGATAAGTGTCTGTTCAGGTTCTTTGCCCATTTTTAAATTGTGTTGTATTTTTGGTGTTGACTTTTGTAAGTACTTTTTAAGTTTTGGGTATTAGCCTTATCAGATGTATCAGCGAATATGTTCTCCCATTCTGTGGGTTATCTTTTTATTTTGTTAACGATTTCCTTTGCTGTGCAAAACATTTTTAGTTTGATGAATCCCCATTTGTTTATTTTTTCTTTTGTTTCTCTTGCCTGGGGATATATATCCGATAAAAAAATTTCTATAAGCAATGTCTGAGATTTTGCTGTCTATGTTTCCTCTAGGATTTTTATGGTTTCGGGTCTAACATTTAAGTCTTTGATCCATTTTTAATTCATTCCTGTGTGTGGTGTAAGAAGGTAGTCTAGTTTCATTTTTCTGCATGTGTCTGTCCAGTTTTCCCAACACCATTTATTGAATAAACTGTCTTTAGCCCATTGTATGTGCTTGCTTCCTCTGTCAAATATTAATTGACTATAAAGATGTGGGTTTATTTCTGGGCTCTCTGTTCTGTTCCATTGATCTATGTGTCTGTTTTTATGCCAGTACCAGGCTGTTTTGACTGCTATGGCCTTGTAGTATAGTTTGATATTAGGTAGCGTGATTCCTCCAACTCTGTTCTTCTTTTTCAGGATTGCTGTTGCTATGTGGGGCTTTTTGTGGTTCCATATAAATTTTTGAAATATTTATTCTAACCCTGGCTAGTGTGGCTCAGTGCATTGAGCACCGGACTGCAAAGCAAAGGATCGCTGGTTTGATTCCCACTCTAGAGCACATGCCTGGGTTGTGGGCCAGGTCCTCAGTAGGGGGCACATGAGAGTTAACCACACATTGATGTTTCTCTCCCTCTCTTTCTCCCTCCCTCCCCCTCTCTCTGAAGATAAATAAATGAAAATTTTTTTAAAGAAATATTTGTTCTAGTTCTGTGAAAGACATCATTAGAATCTTGATAGCAATTGTGTTGAATCTATAGATTGCTTTGGGAAGTATGGACATTTTAGTGATGTTACTTCATCCTATCCATGGACATGATATAGGCTTCCACTTATTTGTATCTTTTTCAGTGTCTTTCTTCATTGTTTTATAATTTTCAAAGTACAGGTTTTTGCATCCTTGGTTAGTTATTCCTTGGTATTTTATTCTTTTTGAAGTAATTGTGAATGGAATTATTTTCTTAATTTCCCTTTCTGTTAGTTCATTATTGGTATATAAAAATGAAACTGATTTCTGAATATTAATTTTGCATTCTGCTACTTTTCTGAATTCATTTTTAAGTCCTAGTAGTTTCTCGATGGGATCTTTGGGCTTCTCTATGTACAGTATCATCTCATCTGCAAATAAAGACAGTTTTACTTTTTCCTTTCCAATTTGGGTGCCTTTTATTTATTCCTCTTGTCTGATTGCTATGGCCAGGACTTCCAGTACTATGTTGAACAAGAGAGGTGAAAGCAGACATCCCTGTCTTGTTCCTGATCTTACGGGAAATGCTTGTAGTTTCTGCCTGTTGAGTATGATACTGGCTTGAGTTTGTCGTATATGGCCTTTGTTATGTTTAGGTATGTTCCCTCTATTCCCACTTTGCTGAGAGTTTTTATCATAAATGGGTGCTGGATTTTATCAAAAGCTTTTTCTACGTCTATTGATACAATCATGTGGTTTTTATCCTTTCTTTTGTTTCTCTGGTGAATCACATTTATTGATTTGCGAATATTGAAGAATCCTTGCATTCCCAGAATAAATCTGACTTGATCATGTTGTATGATCTTTCTGATGCATTGTTGTATTCAGTTTACTAGTATTTTATAAATAGTAAAAAATGTAAAAAAAAATTTTTTGAGGATTTTAGCATCTATGTTCATTTATGATATTGGCCTATAATTTTCTTCCTTTGCAGTGTCTTTATCTGGTTTTGGAATCAGGATAATGCTGGCCTCATAAAATGAGTTTGGGTGTCTTCCCTCTTGAATTTTATGAAATAGTTTGAGAAGGGCAGGTGTTAGTTCTCCTCAGAATGTTTGCTGAAATTCACCTGTGAAGCCATCTGGTCCAGGACTTTTGTTTGTTGGGAGTTTTTTGATTATTGCTTCAGTTTCATTGGCGTAATCCGTCTATTCAGAGTCTGATTCTTCCTGATTTATTTTTTGAAGATTGTCCGATTCATCCAGGTTGTCCAGTTTGTTAGCACGTAATTGTTCATAATATTTTCTTATAATCCTTTGTATTTCTTTGGTGTCAGTTGATATATCTCCTCTTTCATTTCTGATTTTATTTGGGTCCTTTCTCTTTTTTTCTTGATGGGTCTGGTTAAAGGTTTGTCAATCTTGTTTATCTTCGAAGAACCAGCTCTTAGATTCATCGATCTTTTGTATCATTTTTAGACTCTTATTTCATTTATTTCTGCTCTGATCTTAATTATTTCCTTCCTCCTACTCACATTGGGCTTTGTTTGTTGTTCCTTTTCATCAAGTTCCTTTAAGTGTGAATTAGATTGTTTATTTGAGCTTTTTCTTGTTTTTCGAGATTGGCCTGTATGCTATGAATTTCCCTCTTATGATT
Organism: Mormoops blainvillei; assembly: GCA_004026545.1. Lineage (NCBI taxonomy): Eukaryota > Metazoa > Chordata > Mammalia > Chiroptera > Mormoopidae > Mormoops > Mormoops blainvillei. The sequence goes on along the minus strand of PVJD01012904.1, from coordinate 15,856 downwards.
GCTTTTCCAGTGTCCCACTGATTTTGGTTTTTTGTGTCCTCATTTTTATTTATTTCGAGGTATCTTCTGATTGCTTCCTTGATCTCATTGTGGACCCATTCATTGTTTAATAACATGTTATTTAGCTTCCATGTCTTTGTGTATTTTTTAGCGTTCTTCTTGTGGTTGATTTCTAGCTTCATAGCATTGTGGTCAGAAAAGATCTACTTTTACTTTTGCGGTGTTTAAACTCTCAATTTGTATGAATGTATCTTTTGAGATTTTAAACCACCCTTGTGACCTGTGTGACTTTCAGGTGCTACTCGTGAGCAGTAGTCGCCATCCAGACCGATGGATTGTCCCTGGAGGAGGCATGGAACCTGAGGAGGAGCCGAGTGTGGCAGCAGTTCGTGAAGTCTGTGAGGAGGTACGTGCTGATAGAAAAAGAGCACGGTATACCCTGTAATCGTGAACCTTTCATGTCTGTGTAGTTTTCCATTTATTACAATTCATTGATAAACATACTCATGATCCTAGAAGGCATTTATCAGTTACCATGTGCCTCCTGCAATCAGATTCTGACATGGTAATGTTTATCAGCCACCACTCTACGCAGGGAGAGGGCTCATCATAGTGACTGTATGTATCTAATTATACCAGACAGCCCTGTGATTTCCCTTGGATCTCTTCCAGCATTGCATCTCTTATCTGTGGCAGATCAAGAATCAAATAGTTCATCAGCCCTAAGAAATAAGAAGAGCAAACTATCTTGGTATAAATGGCTCATTCTAATTAACCTTCGGATGAGGAGGAAGCGGCCCTTGTTTTCCTACTTTTCCTCGGTCCTGGCTGTAGAGCAGTGGCTGAAGCAGCAATTCTGTCAGCCAGAAGCTGTTAACGGTGCACCTTGAGAGATAATAGTATCTTTTTTAAAAAGTTTAATCACATGATATTCAACATACATGTGTTGAGCTTTGGGGCCATGCCCAGTATATCTAACTAGGTAGTCTAGAATAAACAGAAGAAGTAAAGTCTTAGACCCTTATTCCCTTACTTCAAGAGCTTACAGTTAGGTTGGGGAAACTAGGAAAGAGATTGCAATTGAAAACCAGGGGGAAGGAACTAATGTTTCCCCATAGGCTCTTGTGGCAACACCATGCTCTGCTCTGCTTATGTTATCTCATTTAGAAACTCCTAATTGGCAGTGTAAGTTTTATTACTTCCATTTACTTCCCCTCATCACATCAGTAGTATTTTTGATCCATTTCCTTGTTCCAGAAGGGACGTAAGACTGATTTTAAGGACATAAAACGACACTTAGAACAAGTCTAAATTCTACATTTCTTTTGAATCCAGCACTTGCTAAAGTCCGTTTAGGCTAATCTTACCCTTGGAATACTCAAGAAATTCTTGTGTCACTCTCATTATATATCTGGTATCTATAACTAGATTGTAATCTCTGAGGACAAAGATTATCTTTCCTACTTTAAATCCTCCCGTTCTGTGCCTAGTACACAGCTAGGTGAACAGAAAGTAATTATTGCATGCTTCTGTGACAGACGAAATAATAAAAACCCTGAAGAAATTTACCAAATGGAAATTAATTAGCGTTATTTTTGGAGGATCCCAAAGGTTTGACTATTCAAATAAGTGTGGTAGGGCAGTTGGTGGACCTCAACTGCATCCTTTTGCTTTAAATCCATTTGGCTCCTATAGGTAGGTTCTAAGGCACTTAAGGCAGAGTGATGTTTAACGGAGTACTGTGGCAGTTGTGGATTCAGACATGTTGGAAGACCTGAAATAGAGTGATGTGTTAGAATTGAAAGATAGGAAAAAGTTCAGAGACCTTGTGCCAAACTTGCTACATGGTTTTAGGAGTTGTGGGGGGAACTCTGACAGTTCTGTTTTGTAGAGGACATATTTGGATTTGGCCATGTGTCAGGAAAGTTTGTATTAGTTGTTGTTACTATTCTTGTTTTGAGTGTTACCGCTGAACTGTCCCTAGGTTATGTGAGTACAGCTAAGATGTAGAAAACTAGATGATTGCCATAAGGAATATGCAGTGAGGGAGAAGGACAGGATATGGGGTGCTGCGCCTTTGTTTCCTGGAAATTACACACCGTTCTTCAGTAGGTAAAAGCGAGAATACAGTGAAGTAGGCATAGAGTGCTTAGCACATGAGAAAGTGAATGATCTAACAGATAATTAAATGATATTTCCCATACGTTCAGTGTCTGATCTACCTCCTGTCTTGAAGGGAATCCTGAGCTTAAAATAAACTCAGCCTGCCGTTCTCAGCCCTGAAGAATCCTGTCTGACTTTGAGAAAAATTTTCCCCTCCAGTCCAAGGAGAGTCATACCATACCTTATTCTTTGTTCCATTATATGGAGAGGATAAAGAACTGTCTGTGACTGCTTGGACTTTATAATAAGTTATCAAATGCAAATATTTGTACAGACAATCAAAATTAAAGAAATGTGTCATTAAAAAACCAAACATTTCAGTGGCTTCCATCAAAATAAAATGGAGGGGTCGGTTTTTCCAATTCCATATCTGTCAACAAGAGAGTAAGACTTGGAATCAGAGAGGATGTAGGTTGATGTTTTTTATTGTCCTGAAAGGGTAGCTTTATTAAGCAGAGGTCACTATCCTGGAATTTATTTATTTTTCTAAATGTTAAGACTTTTTTTATTGTACACATTTGAAAACTTAGTTCTTTCATAGTGCTTATAGATCAGATTGCTCTGTGAGCAGAGGAGATTTTGCTAGTCACTTTCTTTTTAAAGATTTTATTTATTTCTTTTTAGAGAAATGGGAAGGGAGGGAGAAAGAGAGGGAGAGAAACATTAACGTATGAGAGCTACATCTACTGCTTGCCTCTCACACACCCCTTACCGGGCTTCTGACCCACAACCCAGGCAAATGCCTTGCCCAGGAATTGAACCAGCAACCCTTTGGTTCGTAGGCTTAATCCACTGAGCCACACCAGCTGGGGCTACTAGTCACTTTTAAGAGGCCTTTGGATAATACTTAGACCAGTTTATTGGAAGACTTTCAGATATTTTCAGATTGCATTTACAGATTTTATGTATTTGACTGCTTTTTGAAGAATTTCAGTTATCTGACTTGAAAAATAAAGACTTTACAAAACCCTTCAACAAAACATCCTATGAATCTCATATATTAAATTTACAAATAAGGTGAGTCTTAGATTCCTTAAATCTGAAGGCGGACCCAAAAAAACAGAATTTATAAAAAGTTTATATTTTGTCTTACATATTTAAACTTCAGTCACCTTAAAAGTATTCTCCATTTGATGCAAAACACCTATCGAGACCTTTTTCCACTGCTCCAAACAGTTTTTGAACTCATCAATTTTGATACCTTTTAATGCTTCTGCCATTTTTTTGTTTCACCTCTTCCATATCAGCAAACCATTTTCCTTTGAGAAATTTTTTCATCCAGGGAAACAAACAAACAAAAATGGTCACTGGGGACCAGATCAGGTGAATAGGGAGAGTGGAGCATGGGGGTCATGCCATTTTTGGTCAAAACCTGCTGAGCACTCAGCACAGTGAACACTGATGGGCAGGTGCACTTGCAAATCGCCCATCATGAAAAGGGGAAATGTGTTGAAAGAATCCTCAAAAAAATTTTACTGAAGCTGAACACACCCTTTCACAACAATGCCAGCTGTTACAGATGGGTTCCTAGAACATTCACCTAGCAGGGGAGGCCTGTACTACAAGGGCTCCACCAGAAGATAATTCCTGTTTTTGGAGGGTCTCCCCTCATATTCCTATGGTGTATGTAAACTTAAGAGTTCCAACTTAAAATCTTAAGTCAGAAATAAATTAATTATACTTTCAAAATTGAGGTTATAATCTAGTAGGCTAAATTCTTTTAAACACTATAAAATATATCTGTTCTTCTTCTTAATATAGAATTTACTATGATTTTGATTCTCAGACATTTCTATATTTCATTCTAAATATTTCCAGTATTGAAAGATGCCTACCCACCAAAGAAACCAGCCCTCTCTGTTAAGTGAGGTCAGGACTCTTGAGTGGCCTGATAGGAAACACTGACCCAGTTCACTATTGATCTCTCAGGACTCTCTTACTTCACAGGACTGGTGGTCATGCAGTCCACATGGGTGGGAATGGGTATTGAGTGAGCAGTCTGCAGCGTCGGGCACATCTGACTAACTTTGTGCCTTAATCTAAGAGTTACATCTCTCATGAAGCCTTTCTGATTCCACCCTGTAGACTTGTTCTTTCTGTGTGCGCAGTGCAGTCTGTACTTCTAGCCTCATGGTATTTATCATCCTTTATTGGTACTACTTGCTTGTCTTCTGTGCTAGACTCTACGCTCTGTGTAGTCAGGTACCATTCTTTCTTGCTCACTATTGAATCTTCAGTGCTTAACACACAGCAAGCGCTTAAGAAAACACAGTTTTTGTATTTTACAATTATTACTATTATTAATGTGATCTCTAGAGCACCACATAAGTGCAGTTGAGTTAGGCACTTGCAGATTGTTAGGAATAAACGTGCCTAAAGGTCCTTCAGTTAAATGAGGAAGAATACGACAATGTTGCAGCAGCTGCCCAGCCAGGCTGTGCAGAAATGAAAACTTGGGTCACAGTGCATAGTCAGGTCTTGCTCACAGAGGGTAGACATTGGGAATGCCATGTAGCACAAGCAGCCTGGTCACTTCACCAGTGGCGCTGTCCCTCTCTTCCAGTGTGGAGGACCTGCCTTTCTAACCTCAGCCCTCTGGCTTCTGCTTACCACTTTTTATTTTGCGTTTTTCCTCCCTGGGCACCACTCACCTGTCAGTTAACTCTGTGTATCTCACTTTCAGTCTTCCTGAGAGAGGCTCTGATTGGTTTTGCCTAGTTATGACCTTTGGGCAGAGTTGCTAGGCCACATCGTCAGCTTCTGGACATTTTGAAGATGTCTGCTGTGCCTTTGCACCAGTTGCTGATTTCTTATTCCTCTAGCTGTGCTGAGAGTGACAGGTTCATGTGCTATAAAAACATAACAACCTGTGCTCAGGTTCTCTATGCAGCAGTTCTCCCAAGCGTCCTCTATATATAATGAAAAGATATTTATGGATACAGGAATATGTTTGCCACCCATTCCTAAGTGATCAAAGCAGGCTACAAAACAACATTTATAATATGAAATCATTTAATGGAAAAGAAATGTGTGTGTAACTATTTGTTTAGAAAGAGTAGATAACACTGCTTGTACAGTTACTATGTGCTAAGCTCTGTTTTCAGCATTTTGCATATTTAATTCTCACCATGTCCTATGAAATAGGAACTATTTCATCTACATTTTACAGATGAGAAAAAAACTGAGGTTCAGTGAGATTAGCTAGTTTATCCACACAAATCGTGCCCAGCTAAATGTGCCCAAGTGTTTAGTAAGATTTGCATCCAGAACATCTAGTCAAAGCACCTGCACCCGTAATGCTCTGCGCCTTGAAAGAATATTCACCCACATGTTCGCAGTGGTTCTCTTTGGGTTAGTTCATAGATTATCAACTTTTTGCATTAAACATGTAGTTATTTTGTTACTAGAAGAATATTCTGTATAAACACGAATGGACTGAGATTAATACGTAGTTTATCATGGCAGGGCTAGGAACCATCAAACTCAACCTGTTCTAAAGCTTTGTTCAGCCAGCTTAAAAGTTTCAGCATAGTGGCTGAACTTCAGAAACAGATAAACCTGTATAACTTGAAATGTTAGCAGTTACATTTAAAGGGCTAAACTGTTCCCTTTTGTGAACTGGCCTCCTTTTTTTTTTTCAGTTGCTTATAGTTAAAATCCCATTATAGTGACTCTCAAAGGGTTAGAGGGAGAGGCCTTCTCCCAGAGCCTTGAGGGGCCTAGCCCAGGGCAGCAAAGGCTTGCTGGAGCAGCCGTGTGATACTCTGTAGTAAAAAAGAAAAGCACCTCCCGTTGTGTGGCTTTCAGAACTATTTTTTGCTGATTCAGTGGAAAAGGTAAAACTGCTGACTGACAAGAAGAAAAGAGAGAAGCTGGGTCTGAAGCTGTTCTGTCTTCTGTTCATCTGTTACATTTCCATTTCTTTTACTCACTCTCACCTCAGCCAAACCAAGAACATTGTTACAGAGACACAGGACATCCAAAAACTGAAACAGAAAGAGAAAATTGTGTGCATACCTTCAACTTCATTCTCTTCGAGGGTGACAAGGTTATCGGTTATCTTCTGCCTTTAGAGAAATGTAGTCAGTGGTGATAACTGAGAATGTGTGGCCAAATGCCTATTCCTTTTATCTGCCGCTTCATGTCTGGGCAAGGCCCATGTCCATGGAACCATTTCTAGCATGTAAAGTATAAAGTGTTTGTAGGTAGCCTGATAATTAACCTGTGACATAGACCTAGCTTTATACAAAACAACAAAAAAGTAGTTTGTTCTCTGACTTTCTCACTTGTGTCCTAATATCACATTTCTTAGCTATTGCTTTGACTCTTACCGGTTGTTGTTTTGTCATATAAACTCCCCATCTTAGAAATTTCTTCAGTTTCGTGATGTCTCCTTAGACTTGTACCTTGGTACCCTCCCTCAGATTGTTCATACACACTATCTTACATAAAGTAACAATTTTACACCTTCATTTAAGAAGTTTTTTTGAATGTCTAGATGCCTTAATATAGTGCAAGGATCATAATTGCTTCAAGAGTTCAGAGCTGTTTTGTAATCAAGAGTAGAGCCTTACCAACCTTATGTCAGCCTATCAAGAATTTATTGTAACCCTTCTTGATCTCATTTGTATTTTCATCCAAGAACATGGAAAATGCTATAGTGAACTTTATTTTACAAATCTGTCTTCTTATCCCATCTGCAGTACTATGTGTTCCCTGTTCCTGCAAATGAAAGGTTATACTACCCTCTCGTATGTATCATAGCAACCAGAAGTCTCCAAAGGGTATCTCAACACTGTCTCTAATAGGGAAGCAGTTTTTCCCTTCTCTTGTTATACACAAGTGGAATATTTTAAAAGCTTGTGATTACTTGGGAATAATTTATGATACAATTTTTGTTAACCTTTTTTCTTAGCTCGTAAATGTTTGACTGTATTTGAAATGGAGAAAAGAATGAAGGCTTTGTATGACTGTGTTGTATTTTCATCTTTATAGTCTGAACAGTTGTGAACGGAAAGTGGGGATAAAGTATCACAGAATTAATTAGGGAATAACATGATTTTTTAAAAATCCAGAACTTTAATCGCAAAGTATGTATCATAATGTATTAATAGTATTTTCAGTCATTTCAACATCGTAAAACAGGGCGAAGTAATGTTGTAGACCAGGGTCCTCCAGCGCATAAGCCTGTAGGGAAGGGGGCAGGCAGTTGACAGTGGGTATAGCTCTGACAAAGTGGGGAGAGCCCACCCTAGTCAGAGGTGATCCCTGCTCAGGCTCAGCCAGTAGTTGTCATGTGGCAATTAAGACCCAATGTGGCTCTGATGTTTCAAGAGAGACTTGAAGCTGGATTCTCAAGTGAGATCTCCTGATCTTTCAATGTAGGCAACTAATTTTTACTGTTTGTTAATCAATATAATATATGCATACAGATTAAAAGAAACAGCAACAGTAGTACTAAAAGTCGCATAATGAAAAACATCCAAAAGATGTGTTCTTAATTAGGTAGATGAGCTGTGTTCCAGGTTTTTACTTTATTCTGACCCATAAACTAAACTCCAACTTCTTGGAAAAACAGTTTTTTTAGTCTCCTAAATAAGTGAAAGCCAATAAAATTTTTAACCTTGGGAATATTTCACTGTTTAGTGAAAATGTTAATATGAGAAAATACTCATATATGCAGATGTAAATTACTGTAAATCAAAAGGGATCACAGATCATCCCCATTTGTTTGTTGAAAAGCAGGCTTTATTTAGATAGCATTTCCTGAATTTCTATTATTTAATTTATAAGGAATTTTAAATCACACAAATATGAACTGTTGATAATAATGTACATGTTTGACTATTCATACCTATAGATTTATATTTAAAATAGGTACAAAAATAGAAAAAAGTATGTTTGAAAGTGTTCAAAATAAAAAGTTGGGCAGGAAATAGCCACAAATATTTATTATGTGCCAAATATAATCAAGATCTTGAGGAGGAAACTGTGAAGCACAACAATATATTGAACACTACTCTCCCTAAGTTGTGTTTTTGTAAGTACTACCATGTCTTTAGTTTTACTAGATAAGAAGACATATTTTTAGCTCCTTTAGTGACCACATTATAAACTGTAACAATTATCATGTCTCTTAATACATTATATGTAATGATCTTAGTCTGATGATTTACTCTTTTTAAATAATTTAATAGGAGATGTGATTTAAAATTTCAGGAAAGCCTTTGTTCATTTAACATGGACATATATTTTTGTGTGTGGAAGTGTCTTTATCCTGCCCTCCTAGGAAAAGCATATGTACAAAAATATAACAAAAAAAATAAAGAGCTTTTCCCTAGGAAAAATAATTTTGACTATATAAAATGAACAGTGAAAACATACCAGGTCTTAATGTGGAAGCTGCTGTGAGGCTGTTTTATATTAGAGGACAGAGTGAATCCCGCAGATCTCTGGCAAAGGCCCTTAAGTAAATCCATATTGAATCTCTTGTTCCTGACAGCTAAGAATTTAGAAGGGGCCTTTCCTCAGTTACAATTCAGGGATGAAAGGAGACCTTGGCAAAGATACTGCCTCCTGTGAAGGGACTGGTTGAGGTGCTATGATAATCCCTGTGCTCAGCATTTGCTTTGTGCTCATGTACGGGTAATTCAACTCCGGCACCAGAGCAGAGGCCTCTTCTTTCAGAGGAGGGCACCTCTGTTCCAAGGCTGTTACAAAATGGTAAATGGCTACTCCTGGGTTACTTCCATGATTGCTTCTAGTGTCAGGCTTAAAATGAAAATTTTTAGTGACTGTCCTTTTGGCTTTTACAAAAATACATGGATACGCTTGGCTTTATGAAAAATGGTATTCAAATGTTAGTATATATTTGTGTCAGTGACCATTTTATTGTAGTTTTAATATATAGGTGCTTTTGACTAGGAATTTTCATTAGTGACCATTTTAGTTTAAAAATATAGATGTGCCCTGGCTGGCACGGCTCAGTGGGTTGAGTGCCAGCCTGCAGACTGAAAGGTCGCCAGATTAATTCCCAGTCAGGACACATGCCTGGGTAGAGGGTTAGGTCCCCGGTTGGGAGCCTGAAATAGGCAACCGATCAATGTTTCTCTCATATATCGATGTATCTCTCCCTCTCTTTCTCTCTCTCTTCCTCTTTCTCTAAATAAATTAATTAATTAAATCTTTAAAAATATAGGCGCTTCTTTAAAAAAATTAATGATAAAAAAACGCTTGTAGGACTAGTAATGATCATAGCAAGGTTGCAGGATATAAAATTTTTTTTAATTTTTAAAAATGATTTTACTCATTTATTTCTAAAGGGAGGGATAAAAGGAGGGAGGAAAACATCAGTGTATGAGAGAAACATCAATGGGCTGCCTTTTGCTGGTGCCCCAACAAGGGTACAGGCCAGCAACCAGGGCATGTTGTCCTCTACAGGAATCAAACCAGCAGCCTTTCGCTTTGCAGGATACCCAACCAACTGAGCCACACTAGTTAGGGCAAAGGATACAAGTTTTAATATACAAAAGTCATTTGCTTTCCTATATAACACCAAGTGAAATCTGAAATAAAGACACAATATCATTTACAGTAGCACCCCCCTCAGATGAATTACTTATGTATAAATCTAACAAAATAGGTTCAAGGTCTATATAAAATAACTATAAAACTGATGAAAAATAGAAAACTAAATAAATAGAGAAATAGTCCATGTTCATATATAAGAAGACTCAGTATTGTCAAGATGTCAGTTCTTCCTAATTTGATCTATAAATTGAACAGTGGTGTGAGGAATTGCCTGAGGGAGTGGGGGGTGCAGGTTGGACGAAGGCAAAGGGGGAAAATTTTGGACAACAATAATAGCATAATCAATAAAATATAATTAAAAAATAAATTTGCATATATAGTATTCATTGATTCATAATATTCCTTTATTTTCCTTTTGATTTTCATAGGATCTGTAGTGATGTCCTATTTTGTTTCTGATAGTAATAATTTGTATCTTCTTTTCTCTTTATTTTCCTGGTTAAAGACTTTATTGATTGGTTCAAAGAACCAGTTTTTAATTCTCTTTTGATTTTCTGTTTTGAAATTTATTGACTTCTGTTGTTAGGTGCATACACATTAAGGATATCATCTTCCTAGAGAATTGACCCCTTTGTCAATATAATTCTCTTGTATAGCATTATGCAGTGCTCTTTATCCCTGATAATTTTCCTTCCTCTAAGGTTAATATAGCTACTCACACCTTCTTTTGATTTGTGTTAGCATGATATATCTTTCCCCATCTCTTTATATTTAAAGTGGGTTTCATGCTCTGGCTGGTGTGGCTCAGTGGACTGAGTGCTGACCTGTGAACCAAAGGGTGACCGGTTCAATACCCAGTCAGGGCACATGCCTGGGTGGTGGGACAGGTTCCCAGTAGGGGACGCATGAGAGGCAACCATGCATTGACGTTGCCCTCCCTCTCTTTCTTCCTCCCTTCCCCTCTCTCTAAAAATAAATAAATAAAATATATTTTTAAAAATAAAGTGGGTTTCTTGGAGCAGACATATTAGTTGGCTCTTGTCTTTTGATGTTCTCTGACAATCTCTGTCCTTTAATTAGGTTATTTCAACCATTGATATTTAAAATGATTATTGATATAGTTGGATTAATAGCTGTCATGTTTGATACTGTTTTCTATTGGTCGCCCTTGTTCTTGGTTCCTATTTTTGTCTTCCACTCTTTTTTCTGCCTTTTGTGACTTTTGAGCAATTTTTATCAATCTGATTCCCTCCTTTCTTAACATATCAAATTTACTTCCTTTTATTTAGTGATCACCCTGGAGTTTGCAATGTGTATATATATATATTTACAATTAATCCAAGCCTACTTACAAATAACACTTACCACTTTACTGGTAGTGTGAGTACCTTAGAAAAATAAAATAGTCTTTAGTTTTCAGTCCCTTGTGTAATTACTGTCATTCATTTCATTTATGCATAAGCATGCTTTTTTTTTTTTTTTTTTTTAGATTTTATTTATTTTTAGAGAGGGGAAGGGAGGAAGAGAAACATCAGTGTGTGGTTGCCTCTCAAGTGCCCCCTACTGGGGACATCGCCTGCAACCCAGGCATCTGCCCTGACTGGGAATTGAACCTGTGACCCTTTTGTTTGCAGACCGGCACTCAATCCACTGAGCCACACCAGCCGGGGCCATGCATATATGTATTTATGTATGTATACATAGTTTCCTACAGTCTTGCTGTTATTTTTAACAAACTATCTGTTATGTCAATTAAGAATAAGGAATATAAAAGTTTTAATTTTACCTTCTTATTCCTTCTCTAATGCTTTTTATTTTTTTTATGTAGATCTGAATTTCAGGCCTCCGTCATTTTCCTTCTCTCCAAAGAACTTTTAAACATCCTTTTCAGGACAGATCTACTGGCTACAAATTCCCTCAGTTTAGGTCTGTCTGAGAAAGTCTTTTTATCTCCTTCACATTTAAAGGATAATTTTGCAGGATACAGAACCTTAGGTTGGTGGTATTTTCCTTGTCAACACATTAGATCACTCCATTCTCCTCTTGCTTGTATGGTTTCTGAAAAGTAGTCAGGTTTAATTCTTTGCTTCTCTGTAGGTAAGCTGTTTTCCCCCCTCAGGTGTTTTTCAATGTCTTTTATTATCGTTGATTTTCTACAGTTTGAATATGATGTCTATACGTAATTTTTGTGCACTTACCTGCTTGCTGTTTTTTGAGCTTCCTGGATCTATGGTTTGTATCTGACATTAATTTGGGGAAATTCTCAGTCATTATTACTTCAGATATTGTTTCAGTTCTTTTGTCTTTCTTCTTCTGGTATCCCCATTACACAGTGTTACACCTTTGATAGTTATCACACAGTTCTTGGATATTGTGTTTTGAGGGAGTTGTCTTTTTTTCCTTTGCATTTCAGTTTTGGGAGTTTCTTTTGACATATCCTCAAGCTCAAGGATTCTTTTCTCAGCTGTCTAATCTACTAATAAGCTCTTCAAAGGCATTCTTTTATTTCTGTTAACAGGGTGTTTGATCTCTAGTATTACTTTTTGATTTTTTCTTAGTTTTCAACTCTCCGTTTACATTACCCATTTGTTTTTACTTTTTCCATTAGAACTCTTAGCATATTAATCATAGCTGTTTTAGATTCATCATCTCATAATTTCAGCATTCTTACCATATCTGAATATTGCTCTGGTGCTTGTCTGTGTCTTAAAATTGTTTTTTCTTTTTAATGTTCCTTGTAATTTTTTGGTTGAAAGTTGAACATGATATACTGGATAGAAGGAACTCTGGTAAATAGGCCCTTAGTGATATGATGGTATTGAGTGCAGGGAGGGGAAGCGGGAAGCATTCTATAGTCCTAAGATTAGGTCTCAGTCTTACAGTGAGTCTGTGCGCCTGGGCTGTGAGGATCACAAGTGCTTCTCAGTAGTTGGATCTCCTTTCCCCAAGTCCTCTCCACCCCCTCCTTTAGGTAGGACAGGACAGCAGAAATGGGCTAGAATTGGATATTATCCTTCTCCCAGGTCAGCTAGGTTCTGATAAAACCCCAGTAGGTTAGTCTGTGATAAACAAGTGGCTATTTTTCCCCTCCCCAAAAGCAGGAGGGAATTTTTCTCAATATTCACTGTGAAAACCTGTAAGACCTCCTAGCTGTAAAACACACAGAAGTATCGTATGCACCCCTGAAGTTTTTAACTCTCAGACTAGTTTACTGAGCTTCCAGCAATTCATCAGTTACAGTTAAGGTTTTCTGGCCCCCTTCCCCCTCCCTCTGTTTCCTTGGTGGTTTCTGTGCCTGTAAGTTGTGATTCTCTGTATCTACCTGTCTGTCTCCAGTTTGGGGTCAGCACTTTGCCCTGTGACATCACTTTTTTTCCAATTACAGTTGACATTCAGTATTATTTTATATTTGTTTCAGGTGTACTGCTTAGTAGTTAGACAATCCTATACTTTACAAAGTGATCCCCCTAATATTTCAAATACCCCCCCAGCACCATACATAGTTATTACAATATTATTGACTGTATTCCCTATGCTCTACTTTACATCCCTGTGACTATTTTGTAATTACCAATTTGTATTTCTTAATCCCTTCACCTTTTTCACCTAGCCCCCCAAGCCCCCTCCCTTCTGGCAACCATCAACCTGTTCTCTGTATCTTTGAGTCTGTTACTGTTTTATTTTGTTCTTTAGATTATGCATGTAAGTGAAATCACATGATATTTGTCTTTCTCTGACTTATTTCACTTAGCATAATACTCTCTAAGTCCATCCATGCTACTGCAAATAGTAAGATTTTATTCCTTTTTATGGCCATGTAATATTACATTGTATATTTGTACCACAACTTTTTTATCCACTTGTCTGTCTGTCTGTTGATGGGCCCTTGGGTTGTTTCCATACTTTGGATATTGTAAATAATGCTGCATTAAACATAGGGTGCATTTATTCTTTTGAATTAGTGTTTTGAGTTTCTTCAGGTATATACCCAGAAGTGGCATGGCTGGGCCATAAGACATTTCCATTTTTAATTTTTTGAGGAACCTCCATAATGTTTTCCACAGTGGCTGCACCAGTCTGCATTCCCAACAGTGCAGAGGGTTCCCTTTTCTCCACATCCTCACCAGCACCTTTTGTTTGTTAATTATTGATGATAGCTGTTCTGACAGGTGTGAGGTAATATTTCATTGTGGTTTTAATTTTCATTTCTCTGATGATTAGGGACATTGAATGTCTTTTCATTTGTCTATTAGCCATCTTTATGTCCATTTGGGAGTAGTGTCTATTTGGGTCCTTTGCCCATTTTTTAATTGGATTGTTTGGGGGTTTTTTTGGGATACAGTTGTATGAGTTTTTTACAGATTTTGGACATTAACCTCTTTTCAAATGTATCAGCACATTATTTAGTTCTCCCATTCAGTGGGTTGTCTTTTCATTTTGTTGATGGTTTCCTTTGCTGTGCAAAAACTTTTCAGTTTCATGTAGTCCCATCTATTTATTTTCTTTTGTTTCCCTTGTCCAAGGAGATGTATCAGAAAAAAATATTGCTAAGAGGAATGTGTAATACCTCTTTTTGAAGCATGTAAGAAAAGCTGTTAATTTTCCAGTTTGTTAATTTTCAGGAGGTTTTTTGTTGTTAGGACAGAGTGGCAGCTTCTTAAGCTCCTTACATGCTGGATCAGAAACTAGAAGTCCCTTTTACTTTTAAATAATATAATTGAATAGGTATTTCTTTTCCAACCAAACAAAACAGTCTACCCATACACACATTCCCAATATAACAGAAAAAAATTTCCCAATTATTGCCCAATTCTCATTTTGTTTAAATTTATAACTTCAGGTACAGATTATCATTATTGAAATATTCTTGAAAATAGAGAAAATTATCATTTGTTATGTTGATAACCACTATATCTACAATAATTATTTAAATTTAAGGCCAAAAATTTTTACTGCTTTCATTAACTACAGATATTTTTCTTCTTTCTTCCCAGCTCATCCCTGTGTATTCCCCTTTCTGGTGTGCTTTTTCCCCTCAGTTATTATTGGTTGACTATAGTCTACTGGCTAATTACTTTTAAGAAAAGTACAATGAGTCATTACATGTTTGAAAAATTTTTTCTTCTCACATGAATGATTTGCCTAATTATAGACTCTTTGAATAATAATCTTTTTCCTCAGTTCTCTTGACTTCAAACATACGATATTGTAGAGGAAAAGTCTAGTATCAAAAAGATTTTTCCTTACATAAACACAGTAAAACTTTTCTCTTTTTTGAAACCCAGAAATATCACTGGAGTTTGCCTCATTCTTGGTGGGCCCTTTTGATAGGAATATTTGTATCTTTCCTCAGCTTCAGGAAATTTTCTTTTTTTTTTTTCCTTCAGTTTTTGTCCCAATTTCATCAGTTTAGTTTTTCTTTGCTAAAACTTCTGTTACAAATAGATGCTCCCTGACTTTACAGCGGAGTTATGTCCTGATAAACCCATCATAAGTCAAAAATATTGTAAGTCAAAAGTGCGTTTAATACACCTAACCTACTGAACATCGTAGCTTTTTTAGCCTAGCCTATTTTAAACAGGCTCAGAACACTTACATTAGCCTATAGTTGGGCATTTATCTTTAGCTTCATCTCAAGAATAATTGAGCTTCATCTCAAGAGTAGTTGCCTTCCTCTTCTCACCAGAAGCAGGAGACACAGGTGGGCATTTTGTAGATGTGATAATAGGATGCAAAAAAACCGAAACACAGTATCCAAAAAGTGCTGACAACACAGTGCCCTGTAGAGTATCAGTTGTTTAACCTCATAATTGCGTAGCTAAAGGTACGGTTTCTACTGAATGCATATCACTTTTACACCATCATAAAGTCAGGGATCATCTGTGTATTGCATTGTTTCATTTCTTTTTCTAGTTTTGATCTCTGCATTTTTACTTTGCATGCTTCGAGAATTCTTCAAGTTTTGGCTTTCTGTATCTCCGCTTTTCTGCCGTATTTAATTAGCTATTTGTTGCGTTCTCATGGGTTATTAGTTTTTAATAATAATGGTGATGTTATTTAAGAACTCTTCTATTTTTCTGTTGCTTTCTATTTGTGACAGCTTGCTATTGTTTTCTAAATGTAATGTCTTCTTGAATCCTACTGAATAAGGGCTCATTTTTTT
>PVJD01012903.1:0-37100 GCA_004026545.1 Mormoops blainvillei | reverse complement strand
GCTGAAAAAAATTCTCTACTGATAGGCAAATGTTACCCTTTGTCAGTTGCATATTCTCTGCCAAGTTATTAAGTTTACAGTAGAGGAACAAAAACATTTGAAGAAATCTGAGTGAATTATCACTGGTTAATTTGAGCTGGCTTACTTTCCACTTGCAGCACAGGTATAAGCTTCATCACGTACAGAAACTATGAAATGTTAAACTTGCAAAAGAAGACTTTAAAATAAATCAGCTTGTCTCAGTTGAAACAATTAAGTCCTTAAACTTGCATCTGTGTCTGAAGCATTGCAGAAAGTGCCAATAGTTTAAAATAATTCTTTTGAAATGAACATGTTTAATTAAAGTTGTTTTTGGACCATTAAACTTATGAAATCATTCCTAAGGATTTGGCATCAGAAACAATGGAAAAGACTCCAGACCCATATCCAACTGCCTACTCTCTATTCCCTATTAAATATCACAGAGATGCCCTGAGTTACACAAGTTCAAGACTGAACCATGTGTCCCTCCAGATCTGGTTCTCTTCCTGTGTTTCCTATCACAGGAAAAGGCTGGTGTTAAATCTATGATGGGAATGATGAGAATTGACTACCTTGAAAGGCAGATGAGGAAAATATGGTTATGTGTGGGGGATGCACGTTAATTTTTAGCCATGTTCAGTAAAGTTGGGATGGGCAAGAACACTCTGTAGACACTTGGAGTTAAGAATTTGGGGAGATGGACTTGAGTTGGGGAGGTGGATTTGGGAGTTATCTGCACAGAGGTGATAGGTGAAGTTAAAGGAGACAAATGAGCATTTGGGCAGGGGGAAGTAGAGGGGAGAGGAGCCCGAGAAGTTTATTGTGTATCAAAGTCAAAGGGAGTTTAATGAGAAAAAAGCAATGTCAAGAATCTCAACAAATGAGGAATAAGATAAAGCCATGGGATTAAATGGCTTTTGATAGTTTCAAAAACGTGCTTAGACTAGAAGCCAAATTACAGTAGTTATAAACTGTGTGTGCGTGTGTGTGTGTGTTCTAGTCCTTGCTTTACTTCTAACTGGTTGGTTGTCTAATGTTTAATTTCAAATTTCAAATGTCTAATGTCACCGGACCCCAGTTTGGTTCTTCAGATAAACTCATCTATATTCTAAGAAGTTGACGTAGACATTTTCAATGAATAAAAGAGTGAATGACTAAACTATATGTATTTCCTACCAGTTCTAGACAGAATTTCCATAGAAAAGAAGTGGTTAGTACCAACTACTCACTTTAACACGTCTTACTGTGAAAGAAGGCTCAGTAAGAAATAAATTATCTAATGGAGACAGCATTTTCAAGGACAGGACTTTCAGGACAATAAAGGTTCTTTTGGAACTAAAATATAGGACCAAACATTTTGGTCCTATAGAATGATACTTGGTAATATGGCAAGGTAAAAAAGAGATACAGGAGACCCTTGCACTTAATTTCTTTTTACTGGCACATATTTGTTTTGACTTTTTGTGAATTTACATGACATGAAACTCTCCTAAGTGTGGATTTCTTACCCCTTTGACAATATTTATTAGGTGATAACACTGTTAACATTGGAATTCAAGAATGTGCAAGAAAAAAACACATATTGGAAATGCAGCATTGTCTTGTTCATTATTTTCCTATACATTACCAGATTTGTTTCCTTTTCCAATAAATTCAACTTATTCAGAAAACCAGTAGGTGACTTAGAGCACCAGGGCTGGTAAAATGATTGTTTGAACCTCAGGTTCACATTTTCATTATCTGTGGTGAAGCATTTTGAAAGGCTGATGCTAAGTCCAGGGCCAGTTGACAGAGAGTCTAAGAATTTTGAGTGACCTTATTTTTCATTATAAAATTATTACTCTGTTATGGGTATGTAGCATTTCCTTTTTAGAGTTTTTCTTCCCAGTTAAATTTTTCCTCCATAAGTTTTATTTTACTCCATAAATTTATTATAAAAGTTACTTATATTATACATTAAAATATATAGTATATTTAATACTATATCATACTTATAAGCTAAATTCATTTTCTGGGATGTTTACATTAACTGAGATCAATGAGGGAGGTTTTCTCAATGAAGAGACCTTGAATTATAAAGCAATTCTAGAATTTTCTGGCTGACTATTCCAACTACAGATGGTTTTATGTGACGTCTGTCTTGGAGAAGGCATTCTTCAGGGAAGCTGGTGGCATCCTGGATATATTATCTGATTCCACCAGAGGACTCAGCTGTCTTTCCTAAATCTGACAGATGAGCAAGGGGCAAATCAAAGCATAAAAAAAAGAGCTTTAACACCCAGAATTCATTACAGCATTTAAACAATTGGAATTTTACTTTATTTTAGAATAAGTTTACAGTTGAAAAAAAATATTTACTAAAGCCACAACATTATTTATATGGACAAAACTTTTATTGCAAAACCTTAATACATGAGCATTTAGTAATTTTAATTCTATATGGATATAGAAGATACTTAAAAAAACAGAAATGGTGTATTCCAAAGGTTGTAATAGGCACAATATATATGCTTGTATTGGGTCTGCAAGCATTATACTATAATTCATTACACATGATCCAAGAAGTTGCAGATTTTCAGCACTATATTCTAAAAAGATACAAAGGAGTATCATATTATGTTGGAAAAAGCATGTACTAGCAATACTATAAAATAGGAGCAGCAGGCCAAACCAACAAACAGTTCCTTGGGTTTCGTAAGAAGTAATACATTTATGGCTTTTTCATGTTCATTTCTGAGACTGCTTAGCAAGTCTGGCAAGTGGAAAAGAAGAGAGAGTGGCCTGTAAGAAAACATTATAAAGGCATCACTTACAAAGCGTCCGATATTTAACAGGTTCAGGACTGGTAAACAAAAAATGAGCTTGATGTTAGAGCAAAATTGTGAGGTATTATATCTGCTTCCTCCCACCAATTTTTTTTTTTTGGCATTAAAATCTTTATGCAGAAAAATAAAAGTTTTCCAGGTGACAAGGTGGAAAAATATTTATGATAAATCATTAGCATTTACTTTTAGTTTTTAGTAACTGTAAAGAATATAGGTCTTCCAAGGACCAAGAAACTGGATATGGTCCTTAGTATGGAATTTTCTTTTGCTTTTGTCAAAACATGGGTTGAAATATGTATTCATGCTGACAGTGTATCCACGCTGATAAAGGTGAACAGGTTGTAAAGATAAGAAAATAAAAAGCAGATTTTTTCAGAGCATACTACCACTACAGCATATTGAAATTGGATAAAAGGTCAAAATCTACATCTTAGATTCTCAAAGGTTTTATTTTCCAACTAGCAATTAAACATAAGTGCAAAAATGAATCATGCAATATTTTTACCTATAATATACTGCGTTAATGATGAGGGAAACAGAATTCTTTTCTTCTCTTTAAATGCGTAATACTCACAAGTTATCATGTGGAACTCAAACCACACACAAAGGCAAATCATGGAGACGTGTTAACTATTTCAAAATGCCCATGAAGGCATATGCCGGAAATGACGCTGTTTCTATAGCTCAGAATTGTTGGAGGCCACAGCTAAAGCAGTAGGAGCTCCTGCAGCTGCTAGGTCTTTCATGCTGCTTTTTTTTTTTTAATTTGGGAGACTCAGATCAGGGGGCTGGTCTTTCGGAGGTTAGCCCATAATTTCCGCAGGTTCAGTGACCAACTTGGATCCATCCCATGTTGTCTTGAACTGTTCAGGAACAGGAAATTCTCTCTGGAAAAAGGCAAGAGGAACAAAGTTATTTAAAACAAGGCTTCCTTTTACAGATAGAAGGCTGATCGGTGTCCCAGGATGGACAAAGACATTTTATGGAACTCAAACCCATATCATGGTGAAGACTTCTATGTCACATGGAGACTTGCATAGTCATGTGTCAGTTCTGTGACGGTCTGCCAGCCTCATCATTAAAGCTAGAACTTATTAAGAAGCAGACATTTTTTTAAAAGCACTGGATCTATGTGAACTCAACATCCCCATGAGCTAGGTATCACTGCGATGCAATCTACAGCAAACAGAGGCCTGAGAGGTTAAGCCACTGACCCAGATAATGTCACTCGTAAGCAGAGCCGCCAGGGTGGAAACCTAGGCAGCCTCTCATACCCATGACCGTCCACCAAACTCAAATGTACGCAGGAGTCAACAGTCAGCTGGGGATCTTGTTAAACTGCAGATTCGGGTTCAGTAGCTCTGGGGAAGAGAAGGACAATCTGCATTTCCAACAAGTTCCCAGGGGATGACGAGGCTGCTGATCCCCAGTCACACTGAGCTTTATCTGCTGTTATCTGTCTACTCTTTGATGAAATATAAAAGTGTGCTTCAGGTTGTATATAAATTTCTCAGCCTTCATTCTGCCACCCTACTCTTCCCATTGGGAAATACATGCACATGTACCACACACACACACACACACACACACACATGCACACGCACACACCATGCACCACACATACCCTGCCCCCCGCAAATGCAGAATAGCCAAAAAAAAAAGCAGTTTGAAATCTCTCCTTTCCTCATGAAGTTCTCCAGTTATTTCAGAAGAGGATCACAAAGGAAGGCGTGGAGCAGCCCCCTTGGCCCCGGCTTCTGTGGCTTCCCTGGACTTCGGTACGTGCAGCACCGTTGAAACCACAACTGTCTGGTAAACTGACACCTGTGCTCACCTTTGCTGAGATGTTATGTTTCATGGGATACACACCTGAGTACTTATCTTCCTACAGGTAAGATATGACTATTTCTTCTGGGAGAAGCCACTTATTTATTTCTTTTAAAGGGATATCCCTTTCTATCATGAGTGATGAATTTTCCCTGAGTGAAACCTGCAATGCAAAGTCTTATGAAGAAGCAAAGAAGCCATGATCTTAATAACCTTATATGTATAGCTAATATCCCTCCTGGGGCTCTTCTTGATGAATAAACGAGGCCAGGTAGAGAATACTCAGGAGTGAAGGTCCCGTAGAGAAGATGGTAACTTCTCTACAGCTGTTTGAAATTGTGTGGGGGGGAGGAGCGTAAAGTGATAGTAACATGATGACACATCTTCTCTGGGGGATTGATTTCTTTTGGGATGAATCATCCCTACCCTCCATTCATTCCCAGATTACAACGCCTACAGCAGGACTTCCATATTGCTCTCTATTACCTTTAACTGGAAAAGCACGAAGAGGGCCTAGGACAGAGGGTGAAAGATAATTTACATGCAGAGGGAAGACTACGTTATTATGCTCAAGTTTTGACCTATAGTCATCCTTAGATCGGTGGACACTACTCTTGGCTCCATACTGGCATCACCTAGGAAGCTTTAACAAATGCAGATGTCTGGATCCCATCTGCCAGGGGATTATAGATTAATTAGTCTGGAGTGCTCATCCAAACCCCAGTGCTTTTCTTAGCTGATCCAGTTCCCAGGCAGCTGAGCCTTCTGCTTAAATAGCCGCTAAGGCCAGGACTCACCCTAATTTTCGGCTCACTTCTCTGGACCTGTTCTGCAGTGGCTTTAGCACTTCAGTAGCTTGTTTTAGGTAGAGGATGTGAGAGGAGACTCTTCTCTAAAGCTTAGGGTCAGGCTGGCCATATACCTACTTGCGAAATATGGCCCAATGCTGGCGGAGTTTTGTGTTTTTGGACTTAAATGATAAATCGTAGGCTGCAGCATGTAGGATGTGTCTGGATAGTGCTGGGGAACTTATTGAGAGAAGGTGAAAGGGGAGATTAGCAGGCAGTTGGTTCTGCCCAAAATATCCATGCTTAGAAAACGTCCCTGGGTTCGAATGGCCCATAACATTTATTTCTACTTTGGGTTTACTGGATTAATTCGTAAAGAATACTACCATGTTTTTTTGGTCCCATAGTTGTGTTGTGGCTGTACTGCCAATAATCATTCTCCTTGCCTCGGTAGCCTGGCTGGTAACAGCACGCAGGGTTAAGTAGGCGGGCTGGGGTTTGAATCTTGCAGAAGAGCAGGATTTATATTAACTATAGACCAAATGTCTCCACTTGGACAGGACCGATGTCTTGCAAGGAAAGGAGAACATGAGAGCAGTCATGTTGTCTACCTATGGAGATTAACCCAAGTGTGGCCAGTGATTGTCCTCTTCCAAAGGTATGCCTGCGAAGTCACATTTTCTCCCACGCTTCCTGGTTCACTGCCCCCTCGCGCAGTGAGAATCGGAGGGCGTGACCTCAGAAGTGATAACTAGTAGAAGGCAGTAGCTTGCTTCCAAACAGTAAAAACTGGCAGGTCCACCACAGTGCATGATGCAGAGGGTGCATTTATTTATACTCCCTTTTCAATGTGTGAGGATATCTGCAGGCTTCTGTTAGAAGTTGCTTTGTTGGGGAGAAAAGGCAAAGAAAATAAATGGTGGCAAAATAGCCTGGGCTAGTGTTTCTCTGAAAGGTCGCTGGATGGACTGTGAGCCTATTAGAATACAGATTCCCAGACCCCGCTGCAAGTCTCCTGACTCTCACCTCCAGGTGCAGACTTGGCGAGCAGCCATGTTCATCAAGCTTCTCAGCACATTCGTAAGACATCCCCCCAGATTTGGGTTTGAGAACCTCCGATGTAAGAATACTTACACAAACTGGTCTACTTATTATTATTACCCCCTCCTTTTTCCCCCCAAAGCATTTCTCCCTCTTTACTGTTTGCCTCCACCGTAGCCAAGGACAATGTTCGGTCCTAAATAATAGGAACTCAGGTGTATGCTGTACTATGTGATAAAAGCTAGCCCCTTAAGGTCATCATCAGTGACCTGCCTTGAGCGTCACAAACCCAGGAGTGAACATAGTCAAAGAAATGAAGAGGGGAAAAGATACGTAAGGCGACTCTGTGAATGACTCTCGGCCCATGAATGATTCTACAAATGAAGTTATAAGTTGGTAGCTAATCAATTTCGAAGAATGTTAATAGCGAAGGCTCAAGAAAAATCCTTCACAGTCCTTTAAAGAGTACTTACGTAATCGCCATCCTGAGGAATAAGTATGTTCATTTCAGAGGACTTGGCACTCACGATCTCACAGTCTAATGCATCCTCACTGAGGTATATGTGGCAGCCTTCTGTCTTGTTAATGGAAATTGTTGGCACTTTTCCCATGACCTGAAATTGAAAAGAAAAAAAAAAAAATCTGGGACCAAAACAAAGAAATAGGAATTATAATATTCTTAAATAGGTACAATGCATGGGCCTAACCAAGCATTAGGAATTGCTGGGTCAGAGCTGGAGGCTGGTTAACAGCCCAGTCTCTAGGCTGAATTGGTAGGTGTCATTCGGGGACGACAGAATGAAAGGACCTCACAAGGGGATTCTCAAACCTCAGGGTCTCTTTCCTGAGACAAAAATAAAGGGATATTTGAAAACAACAGCTAATGTTGAGAAAAAGTCTTACAACCCTGTTAGCGGCTTTGAAACATATATTTGATTTCATGATAAAAGAAACAAGATGCATTTCCCTTTATGTGCTTAAAATTTTAGTTTTGACAAATCTCTATAAAAGTTGGATTAAAACAAGTGCTAATATTGTCATTTAAGGGCAAATACATTATTCTGTAATTGAGATTTTTTTCCTGAACCTAAATAGGACTAAATAAGAAACACTACAATTCTTTTCACATAAGTCCTTTGCTAGATAAAAATCTCACTGGCTGAATGTGAAGCTTAAATGAGATAATGAGTGTCTAAGTATTTTGAAATGTATTAATTTCAGGAGCAAAAACTGGAGACCTAGTTCAAGCCACTCATTGTATAGGCAAAGGGGACCATACACAAGAGGAGGCGATTCTTTGTATTGTTTTAAAAATCTAAGTGCTATAAAAATTTCGATCAGTTTTAAATTTCTCTTTTAACAGTCAGTTTTCAGACATCCCCCCAAATCTCTATAGGGGTAGACTGTTCCCCCAACGACCATATTACAACTCTATAATTTTCCTTCTTGTAATGGTAATTGAAGCGATAAAGAGATCTCCTCTTTCACCCTGAAGAAAAGACTGGATTGCAAACCAAAGGAGCAACTCCTGTTGATGGTGCAGGTGATGTAAAGAATTCCTTAGGGGGAGTCTAGCCAGGTCACCACTCTTCTCTGTTTTCTCCTCTCTCCATAGAAACTGGACACCGAGTTGGAAGTGAACCCCAGTAACAAAAAAAAAAAAAAAAAAAGGCAGAGGTAGTTCAAGGTCAGGTAAGCACAGGGCTTTGCCATAAATAAAATAAAATAATAATACATATATCTGTATTTCAAGAATGTGTCAGCAGTAACGTTTCTGGTGATCTAGATTTGTTTATTTTACAATGATGACGAGCATTTGCATACTGACCAGAACTGTACAAAGAGCAGGCAAGGAAAGAAAAAGAGTAAACTGTCAGTGAGTCACAGGTGATTTGTTTGTGAGATAGAGTGGGGCCACATGAGGCAAGCACCTTATGCTAATACATTATATTTACATATTACTGTATTACATGAAAAATGCTGAAATGCCCCATGTATCCAAAACTCTGAAAAAGCAATAGCAGAATTTTAAAAATAGCCCTGAATTAGTAAGAATTGTCATTTCCACAGCGTTTTGGTCAATATTGCATCAGAGTAGGTTATATACACACCCGTTTCCCCTGGCAGTCCCTGAACACTTTGAGAACAGAGATTGCTTCTTATCAGCAGAACTGGTTCGAAAGTAGCTCCTCTGCTGAGTGACAGGTGATATGTGACCTTGCCCAGGCCAATGCGCTAGCATTTAACAAATGCTTCTGTACTAGTTTTGTTTTTCAACAATTTATTTCTCCATAAAAATTTCCTACATTTCCATGGAATCTCCTAGTCTGTCCTCTCTCTCATAATTTGTACTCTTCCAGGATAGTTTTCCACAAACACAATTACAGGATCAAATCATAAAATCTTTGGTTCATGCCCTTTTTTCCTTTTCAGTCTTTTTAACAACAGTATTGAATTAAAATATGCAAACATAAAATTCTCCTAGTTTAAGTGTAGAATTTAATTGTGTTTAGTAAATTTACTAGTGCAACCATCCCTTCAGTTCAGGTGGAAGCTATTTCCATCATCCTCAAAATAACGCCAATGCCCATTTATAGTCAATCCCTGTCCTCAGCCCCAGGCAACCACTGATCTGTTATCTGTCTCTGTTGTGTCCGGGACCTTTTAAAATAATGTATTAAACGTTTTTAATAGATAGTGACATTCACTTGGTTTGAACATCCAAAAGTTCAGAAAGTATTCAGTAAAATGTCCCTTTTGTCTCTGAACTACACTGCCAAGTTTCTATCCCTCTTGGATAGATAACCATGGTTTATCCTTCCACATTATTTTTAGAAATCCTGACCATATCCTTAAAAAATTATGATATATTTTAAACACAGTAACATAGAAGGAATATTATAAAATATGTAAATACAGATATGTCTGTCAAACAGCTTTAATCAGAGTTGAACATTTGGCTTATTTGTCCTTTTCTTCGGACTACAATCTTACAGTACCTTTGAGGCACCCTCTATACCATCCACCACCCAATTCACCTCCCTTCTTTCCTCTCCGGATGTAACTACTCTTCTAAATTTTGTGTTCATCATTCATGCCAGTTCTTTCCTTTGGGTAAAGTGACCTTGAGCCTTCATAAGCATATTTAACATGTGGATATTGTTTTGCATGTTTTCAGTCTTTATATAAAGGGATACATTGTGCAGTGCCTGCCATTCAGTAACTTGCCTTTATTGCTCAATGTGGCTTTGAGAGTTACCTGTTTTTAGACACGTAACTGTAGTTCACACATTGTAACTCTAGTTCATATATTTTAACTACCATACAGTGTTCCGTTAGTGAGATTTATTTATTCACTTACCAGTTGGTGGACATTTACATTGCTTTTGTTTTTATTGCCATTATGAATGATACAGCAATAAGTAATTTGACACATCTCATGGACATATGTACTAGAGCTTCTTTAGTGTGTATACGTAAGAGAGAAATTGCTCGGTCACAGGCTATGAATGTCTTTAACTTTATTACATGGTATCAATTTACTCTGCACAGTGAGTGCAACAGACTTACTCTCCCAACACTGATGTATCAGGGGTTGCATTGCTCCACTTCCTTAACAACCCTTGCACCATCAGACTTTTTAATCTATGGGCAGTCCTTAAACTGCCTAACTGTGATACACATGAGTTTCAGCTAATGTGCCCCCGGTAAAGTAAGGACAGCCTGAATGCAAAATTTTGATTGTGAAGATATTTTTAATTGTAGTATTAATTTGCATTCCTGTTTCTCTTAGGTAGGTCATGCATATTTTTATAAAATACTTCAGCTTTTTTTCTTCTCAACATTGCCTTAAGATTCTTTGCCCATTTTTCTGTTGGGTTATTGTTTTTCTCTTATTTACTTGTGTTAAGTTCTTTATAAATCCTGGTTACAAATCCTTTTTGATTATCTGCATTACAAATATTATTTTTAAATCCATGGCTTGTCTTTCAGCTTTATATATGATGTCTTCTATTGAATATATAATTTTAACTTTAATGTGGTTAAATTTGTCTGTCCTCTGCTGTACAGTTTGTGTTTATTGACCCCAAAAGCAACAAATGAACAAAGAAACAAACAAACTCATAGATACAGACAACAGTTACCAGAGGGGAAAAGGGGTTGCAGGAGAATGAAGAAGGTAAAGGGAGTCAAATACATGGTGACCGGAGACTAGAATTTGCGTGGCGAGCACATAATGGAGTATACAGATGTTATATTATAAAGTTGTACATCTGAGATTTACATAATGTTATTAACCAGTGTTGCCTCAATAAATTTAATAATTTTTTCCCCAGTGGTAGTGGTGAAAAGCCCAGTAAAACAAAAGAGATATATCTATAAAACTAAAATACAATTTTAACAAACATTATTAGGAAACATCAGGTAATCAGGGTGATTAACAATATGGAAAGAGTGCAATCAAAGAAAGAAGTTATAGACGGCCAAAGGGAAGAAGTTCTTTAGCTTCTGCACTTTATAAAATCCCATCTGGCTAAATCAAAATTATTAAAGGGACACAGATTTTCTCCTGTTTTGCAAATTCAGTTTCAATTCTGCTTTCCAGGTTGTGTATTCGATCTCACTGAGTCTTCAGAAAACGTCCCCCCGCCCCTGCCTTGCGCTTACTCAGAACCAATTTTTACTGAGGGGAAAAAATTCTTTTGCGGATGGTGCTATCAGGCTAGGAGAATTTCTTAGTATTTTTGTTCATTCATTAGTGGATTCATTTACATCTCTCACTCATCAGACATTTATTGGACACCTAGCTTGTGGAGGGCCAGGGCTGTAAAGGTTAATTAGTTATTCTTCGCATAGAGATGGCAAACCAGTATTTGGAGTGCAAAACAGGATGTGTTCTAAGAAACTGCAAAAGATGAATTAACACTGCCTGAGCAGTAAGAGATGGCTTTCGGGGAGGGGTAGGGGTTAAAAAGCTGCATCTAGAGGCAAAGGGAATAGTTTTCTAGGTGGACATGAAGAGCTCCTTGCAGGCAGGGTGGATGAACTGTGCAAACCACAGTTAGGGCAAAGCATAATTAAATGGTCACTTACCTGCATCTGAATGTCCTTAGAGTTGATCACTTCCACAATGCCCACCACATTGTCAAACACCAGACCAAACTTCTTACAGTTGTCTAGGGAAAAAAACTCCACTAAATACGCACAGCATATTTTACAAGCAACTTATCATGGTAACTATAACGCCATGGCTCTGCCTTACCAATTGTAATGGAATTTATTTTCCCTTTCATCTGTAGGGTAGATTTGTTGCATTTGAAAATGTAAGCCACTTGTTTCAGTTCCGTCTCTGAAATCACAAGGTCATTCCTGTCCTCTTGGTACTCCTAAAATTAAAACATATGCAAACATTAAATGTAAAGGTATATAGATAAATTGAATCCATTGCATACTGAAATTCCTATGGAGTTCAGCATTTGTTAATTATAGATTTTTAATATGTTCTTTCTTTCAGAACCATTTTCTTACAGGCTAAACCACAGGTCTCCCTTTGTCATCGTAGTGTTGGAAATAGATGGAATGGTTGCTTGGAAGGGGGTTGGTGTCATTTGCAAACAGTCAGGCATCAGGCCCGCTGGCTGGGCAGTCGGGGCTGGAGCCAGGATGCAAGAGCAGTATGTTGAGTCTGGACGCTGAACCTGGACTTAATGATGCTGCAGCACATCTGCTGTGTCAAGTAGGAGTTGAGCAAATAGAATAGTAAGGGTCACTACGAGGGTCTGAATCCCAGGGTGCTTTCAGACCATGGCAGCCTTTCTGGCGACTTTGGTCCTCATTCTTTAGAGAAGCCCTTGGGATCGGCATGGGACACCAGCTTCATTCAAAGTGTCCTTGTCCTGCCCACACAGTGGTGGAGGTGGCGGGCGAAGCCGTGGGTTATATCGGGACCTCCGTCAGTGGGATAGAATGAAGCATCCTACAGCTGATCAGAATAGGGCACAGATTAGAAGTTTATGGAAAGCGTGGTCCAGCCCATAAAGACAGAACATAGAGTGGTGGTTGCCAGGGCTCAGGTGAGGGGAATGGGGTGTTGGCGTTTAAGGGGCACAGAGTTTCAGTGTCAAACATGCAGATGGCTGTGTGGATGGATGGTGGTGATGGTGGCACAAAATTTGAATGTACTTAATGCCGCTGAACTGTTAAGATGGTAAATTTTGTGTTACGTGTATTTTACCATGATTAAAAAATAATTTTAAAAGTTGAAGAAAATAATAAATGCAAAAAATGGAAAATTTAAAATGTTTATGTTCGCCAGCCATCTGTCATTTCACTTGGAAATCCTTACGACCTTGGTACATGGTTTGGCCGTTAGTCCTTTCGTCAGAGCGTGTCAGGAATGAAGGCTAAAGGGCTTCACTCACTACTCTCCATTTCTTTCCTTCCAACTCGAACACGGGAGCATGTTTCTGAAGAGGCTGTGATCGGGGAGCCTTGGGGCCTGCAGTGTGGCTTTTGGTGGGAGATGGACTTTGTCCTCCTTGAGCTCGTAGGCCGGGATTCTTGTATGTCTTCTCAGCATCTGTGACATGCCGGAGCCCTGGGAAGGTAACGCAGAGACACATTGCTTTCCATTTTATGGAAAGGGAAATGTCCTTAACTTCTCAGATTGACATGATGTAAACAGCACAAGAATTTTTGTTAATGCTATTTTCATAACAGTCTAGTGTTTTCTCAAAATTATGCAGAATTTGAGACATGTATAAGTTAGAGTTAGTGGAAACACTGTAAGCATCTTTCAATTTGAGGAACTACTTCTTTTTTTCTTTCTTTTAATCCTCACCCGAGGATATGTTCATTGATTTCAGAGAGAGAGAAGGAAAAGAGGGGTGGGGGGAGGGATGGAGGGAGGAAGAGCGAGAGAGAACGAGAGAGAGAGAGAGAGAAAGAGAAAGAAACATCAGTATGAGAGCGAAACATCGGTCAGTTGCCGCCCGTATGCTCTGTGACCAAGGATCAAACCCGCAGCCTTTTCGTATAACGGGACAATGTTCCAACCAACTGAGCCACCTCGCCAAGACAGAGGAACTTCTTCTTTAAGCTGGTAGGATGACAGATAAAAATTCTGCTAAAAGCAAACCATTGTGCCAAAAAGGATCACTTGATTTACTTCTTCTCCCATGGCTAAATCATTCCCCAGACAGCCAAGAGGTTAGGGTGTTCCATTAAGTATATGTCAGAGTAGAGAGTCAATCCTAGGGTTACAGATCCATTGCCTTACTTTTCAGACGAGAAGGCAGTGCAGCTAATTGGAGCCAGAGAAAAA
This sequence comes from Mormoops blainvillei, assembly GCA_004026545.1. Classification (NCBI taxonomy): domain Eukaryota; kingdom Metazoa; phylum Chordata; class Mammalia; order Chiroptera; family Mormoopidae; genus Mormoops; species Mormoops blainvillei. The sequence goes on along the minus strand of PVJD01012903.1, from coordinate 23,274 downwards.
AATTAAATTTTTGGTTCTTAACTCCCAGCCCCACTCATAGGAACACTTATACCATAACTCCAATTACCCATGCAAAGCAAAAATACATTTGCATAAAGTTTTTGGCAACATGACTTTATTAAAGGTTGTATGATTTTTAAAAATGATTAACTGTTCACTGTGAGGACAAAAGTAGTTCAATGATATAACTCCTTGACAAGCCTGGGCACTGCTTGAAGACAGAGATGCCATCATTTGTCACTTTTATTTCACTCGATCTTGATGCCTTGGTTGTAGATGGTGCCGTAACATCAGGGGCTGAAATGGTCAGGCAGCATGCGGTGGTCAGTGGAGAGCCCAGAGTCTCTGAGTCCTTCCCGGTCCGCACAACAGCCCACTGAGCCCATTTACCTTGAGATGAAGGTTTGCAGGCCCTGCCTTCCGAACAGCAGCTCCCTGCGTGTTGGGACTGGGATGGAACGATGCATCCATTGCGAGATCTGGGGGACCTGCCTGTCTGCCTGAGTCCCAGGGAAACAGCTTCAAGGTCTGGTTTTCTCACCTTTCGTGATCGCCTCCCCTTGGTTAAGTTGTGCAAATAAAGCTGAGCGTGAAGGAGAGGACTCCTCTTTACTGCCTTCATTCTCAAAAAGTGGAGGTGGCCCTGGAGGAGGTGGAGGCGGAGGGGGTGGAGGAAGGCCGGGCCCAGGGGAGAGGGGAGACAACGTGGATGCAGCTGATGCTACTGGACCCTGTGGGGAGAGAAGAGGGAAGGCACTGCGTTGAGACGAATGTCCTTGCTGACATCGCTTAAAACTGATGTGGCCAGTGAGGGATTGGGGTGCAAGACTCACAAAGGGCACCTGGGAGGTGCACTTGTACATCACGGTTCTGTTTGGGTCAACCTGGGACAGAGAGAGGATTCGCCTTGAGAACATGGAGCATGTCAGCGGTACAGACGCTGCTAACTCAGAGGCAAACAAAGCCATATTTACAAATTCATGTCCAAAGCTCAGAATATGCATGAAATTGAGCCTTGGCCAATTGAGAATCATAAAAAAAATGTGGTTCAATTGATAAGAGGATTCACTTTTTTGGGACACTGAGAACTGCAGCCACCAAAGAGAGAGAGTTGAAAATTATTCAGTGGTTATTAGATTTTTTTAAAAACCTTTCTGAGCAACTAAAGAAAGTAAAACTGAAATCCTTTATGTGGAACTCCTTTTCCAAGCATACATTCATTAAACTGACCCCAAGGCAAGGGCCGTGTGGGACCCGGACGCCATCACGCCTCAGGTGGCCTCACGCCTCAGGCAGGGCCCAGGTCCCACCTCCTGACTTGGTTCCTCTAATGCCGACTGTTAGTGAGCAACTAAAAACGGGATTTCTAGACAGCGACATCTATGCTTATTCTTAGCTTCTTTGCTCTCTGAAGCGCAACCTTTGTTTTCAATATGAAGTTTTAACAAATTGAAATGACAATAGAGGGGTCTGTTTTAACATTTTGAAAGGAACCCAAAGAGGGAGTTGTTACAGAGCTTAAAACTGGTAGGCGAGAAACACACATATACAATAAAGTTGTCTCGTACACCATTTTACTTTTAAATTCTGAAGTAGAGCACTGTATTCCTATGGTAAGAAAATTTTTCTCAATGATCACACATTTCTTGAGGCTGACCAATATTTTTTTGATGAAAAAAATAGAAAATTTAAAAGACAGTGATAAAAATATGGATTAGGATCAATTATTTTCAATACCAAATACAATATATAAAACATTACATAGTGATAAATATTAACGAAGACGGCATATCCTCATTTTCCTAAACAACTTACTATTACAAAGTGTCAATATTAGGTTTTCAATCTGTGGTAGGTTTTAGTTAAAAAAAAAAACCAAGAAGCCACACAATATTCAAAGTTTTTACATAATACCTATTAAGTATAACATTACCCTGAAATAAAAGATTCTTCTCTTAATACAAGTTACCAGTTACAAAAATAGTCACAGGGATGTAAAATACAGCATAGAGAATGTAGTCAATAATATTGTAATAACTGTGTACATTGCCAGAGGGGCACCAGACGTACCAGGGGGATGACTTCGTAAGGTATATAAATGTCTAATCACTACATTGTACACCTGAAACTGACATAATATTGTAAATATGTAAACTATCATTGAAAATATATCTTAAAAAAGATTTTTCTCTATTCATTATGCATATCTTAAAACCTGAGCAGTCTAGGCATCTTACCTCCTGAAGTTATAATGTGATGGTTTTTGTTTTTAAGGAAGACCAGCCTGACTCCATCAGGATTCTCAGGTCTAGCAGAAAATGTTCACATAGCTCTTGAGACTGGCCGATTTTTTTAAAGTATATTACACGTTTCTATTATGTTACTGAGGTGAAATTTGAGAACTTGCTCTGAATCATAAAGAGCATCAAATGGAAGGTTTTCACATCAAATAATATTCTAGTCCTCAGTTGCAGGCACTGAGAGCCACAACGTACTCCTTTTACTCATAAGCACATAATAACTCAAGTAGTCAAGCGAGGGGACAGACCCCTCTCCCACATCTGAAACACTGTAGCTTAACAGCCCTCCTCTTCTGTGGAAAGGAAGCTGATACTGGCTTCTAAATCCTAGAATGATTTACATAGTTCCCTCCCTCTCAGAATGCAGAGCCTCTCTCCAAGAGCCATAAAAGGACACTGAAACCAATAAGCCACATATTCAACTTTTTGGAACTCTGATACATTCAGATGGCTGACCCAGGAACACTAAACAAAGGATTTACTGCGGCAAATGTTGCATATAAAAGCCAAAAAATAAGAAAGCTCCGGACCGGCTGAAACTCTGCCTTCGATCTTTCCTTTGTGTGTTCTGGCTCATGCCAGTATCAGCTCCAGTGAGAACACAAAACTAGGTTCTGGTTTCCAAGGTGACTTTATAATTAGCATTCAGGGGCTTTACTGTATACAGTGAACTTGAAAGCAAATTCATTAGACATTCCCTTAACAGGAGCTCTGTGGGCTGCCCCTTGCAGTGTAACTTTGCCTCTTTCTCCTCCCTTCCTCCTGCAGGGTATTACAGCACATGATTCCAGAGCCTTCTGCCTCCTCACGTGTGCCTGGCCTTGAGTGGTAGCCACATCAGCTGGAATCACAGCCCAGCATTAAGTCTTCTGGAATTCCAATAAAAACAGAGGGGAGATGGTCAGGGAAGGGAAGGGAGCCAAACATTCTGGAAACTCTAGTATACACCAGGCACTAATTGTTTCCATTCATTTAACAGATATTTAATACTCAGTATAGGACAGGCTCTATGCCAAACTTGTCTGAACATTAGAATCATCTGGGGATCTCTTAGAAATTCCCAAGCCCAGGCCCCACTGCAGAAATGCTCTTTGGGGAGGTGGGACACAGACATCTTATTTTTTGAAGCTCTCTAGGTGATTCCAGTGTGCCAACAGGCTTGGGAAAACCACTCTATGCTACGTGCTGAGATTGATGTTAGTCGTCACAGCAATATTACTAGGACTGTACTGAAATCTTTCTTTACCAGAAAATAAATCAGGAAATCAGGGAAGCTGACCCAGCATAAAATGACCAGGAAATGATAGGGACGTAACTCAAGCACATACTTGCTTGATTCTAAAGCCTTCTTCAAGGTTGGTGGTTGCCCGAGGTGGGGTCCAGGGGAAATGGGTGAAGCGGGGGGGTCAAAGGTACAAACTTCCAGGTCTGAAATAAATAAGTCCTAGGGATATAATGTATAGCATGCTGACCATAGTTAATAACACTGTATTGTCTACCTGAAAGTTGTTAAGAGTAAGTTTTAAAAGTTCTCATCATAAGAAAAAATTGTAATTACACGTTGCATGGATGTTAACTAGACTTATAGTGGGGATTGTTTTGCAATCTGTACAAATTTCGCATCATTATGTTGTACACCTGAAACAAATATAATGTTATATGTCAATGACAGAGCAATAAAAATTATTTAAAAAATAAAGCCTTCCTCAGGGAAATCTTTTATGGCATATTCAGACTTTTCTTTTTTTAAATAGTCACTAGGCAAATTAAAGAACCAGAGGTATGGGCTACCTCAAGATATATGCAGTGCTGTTCTTGGGCCTCTTGAAATTGTTGTAAAACTGGCTTCATTTTTATCTCCATTGCATCTCGCTCTCTCTAATGTCTTAGCAGCTGACTGAGTCCCTACAGCCACTCTGGAATGAGGTTTGAGCCTAGGAGGATGGAAGACGTCTTGGGTGTTGACAGCGGCACCTCCGTTGTAAGTCTGCTCTGGTTCTAGAAACTGGCCTCTTATTCATTTTTCCTGAGTACTCACTGGTTCCAGTAACGGGGTCCTTGCACCCAAACCTTGGCTCCCTGTATATTGCTCGAGTTGTCTGGGATGGAGAGTTAATTACCACTCTGGGACAGCAATGACCTCTTGGTGTGATTTCCTTTAGGAGAAACTCTCACGGCAGAGATAATGTCTAGACTGAATGAGAAGTCGTGGATCCCATCAACGCCCGTAGCCTCAGGTGCCTGCTGAGTGGTCCACTACTTCTCCTTCCCATGGGATGGAGGCCTGGTGGGAAGTGGAGCCAAGAGGAAGAAAGAGCACTGGGGGAGGGCAGGCGTGGCTGGCTCCCACCCCAGGTAGATCTGTGTGGGGATATTGGAAGGATGACTTCAGAAGGGTAAATTGTCTGGGGGAGCTGAGACAAGGACTGAGAAGAGCCTCTGAACCAGCCGTACATGCTCCAGGAACCTGAGAAGAGTCCTGAGAGGGTCACAGGGATAACTTTGAATTAACCTGCAGACAGCGTTGATTTCTCAGAACAGAGGCTATGGTATGGGGCCAGATCTACATATGCAGAATAAAACTACATTTTAAAAAAGAGACCATTTACTTTCAAATTATCCAAATAGTTCTGGTCCTTCTAAAAAAAACTCTGTTCTTGAAAAAATATTATTTGATGGTGTTTTAACCTGATAATTAATTTTATTTCTGAGGTGTAGAATTATACATCTAAAAGCTCAGGACCTAGAGGATTATGATATCCTGTGACAGGCTCAGGTCACATGGATTGGAAAGTAAAGGTGAGGAACCTGAAGGAAGACAACCTTAATTAAGCAGCAATGACTCCCTCTGCCCGCCACCCCCCCGCCCAAATACTACTTTATTAGGTTGGTGAAATGAGCCTCGAGTACCCTGGAGCCCCAGACTGAAGAAAATTGAAAAAAAAAAAAAAGATTCAAGTCATTTTAACAATGGCTTACAACTTAAAAAAAGAAAAGCAGTACATTTATTATTTTAAATGTCCATATTCTGAGGGCAAAAGTTCACTTATGTTGCAAGAACACAGCACAAAATCTAAAAATGCTGCTTTTGAAAGCTCTATTAAGATTAATTTTGAGAGCAGATGCTTGATTATATACTTTTTTTTTTGGAGAGGGGCACAAAGACTTTTTAAAATGTCTGCAAATCCTTTTCTCTAACTTAATTTCAACTGTCCTGGGAACAGCTGCCTCCTCTAGTTTTAAATATATGACCTATAACTATCAGATAATGAAACCATTGTATATGGCTTGTGGAAAGCTTGAAGTTTTTTGGTTTATACATATATGCTACATATAAAATTATATAACTATTACATATATATTTATATATATACTTATGTACTGATGTGCGAATTTTTCATTAAATGTTACTTGAAATAATCACTAATTTTATTATTTTAGAATTTAGATTTTATTCTGAAAGGGAAACTACTTCTAGTTCTTTTAAAAAAACTTTTATTCATTGATTTTAGAGAGAGAGAAACGTCAATTTTTGTTCCACTTACTTATACATTTATTGGCTGATTTTTGCACGTGCCCTGGCAGGGATCAAACCCACAGCCTTGGCATATCAGGACAGTGCTTTAACCAGCCGAGCTACTTGGCTACTTCTAGTTCTTAAATGAAATCTCCACATTGTTTTGCCGGTGGCAATTACATATATAATTAACACCCCACTTGTATCCCCAATGACAAACACCAGTGCATTAGTTATCCAGTTAATGTGGCTGCCTTGTAGCTTTGCATCTAAATCTACAAAAAGGACTCCAATTATCCATTTTGTTGAGTTTGTACAAAGCAGGACTAATATAGTATTTTAGACAGAGATTTTATGACTTTGTGACAAAATGAAGCAAAATGTGAAACATTGCTGGTTAAATTAAAAAAAAAAAGAGTCAGTTACAAAGAGAAGTTTCCCATCTAAGATTTTCTGCTTAATAATTAAATTGTTTGGACATCTTCAACTTTCACATTTCAAATTCTAAGATTTTTCAAACCCAGCAACATAAGGGTAGCAGATGATCTGGTTTAAATAGAATCTAACTCTTTAATAGATGGATTGAAAGCGAATTAGAATAAATGGAGCTCAGTTGTCAGTTCATTCAACAAATTTACCAAGGGCTACCTTGCAAGGAGCTGGGTATAAGATGAAAAAGGAGGCTGACGTCCTATTTGTTAAGAAGCTTATAACCTAGTGGGTGTGTCAAGCACATAACTAAGTTAACTCAGATGCAGTTTGAAATGTGTCATATGTCACGTGAGCAAAGACTCTGTGGGAACAAAGGAGGGTGTGACCATCTCTCTGGAGAGTGGGCTCAGGACAGGCTGAGAAGGGGCCGCTGTAGCCACGCTGTCGGATGTTTTGCGGAGAACAGAGGTCCTATGAGAGACACTGAGGGGCCTTCGGCTGGGAGAACTGTAGACATAAATAATATTAACCTCCAATTCTAAGAACAAGTCAGGCAACCTGCGTGTTGGCCAGTGTTTTACAATTTTTTAAGAAGCAGAGACTAAGAAAATAAAAACATGAAACAGTGTGGTGGAACAAATGGATCATTTTCCTCATAACAGAGCTTTTGTTGCGATGTTTCTTCTACAAAATGAGCTAAGTGACAGTAATATTTTGAGCCACCTGTCTTTAAGTATTTGTGGAGATCATAGATGAAGCTGTAAACTGAAACAGCTGACATGCGGTGGTAATGGTATGGGTTTTACTACCTGCCCCCATCCTTCCCTCATGGCCAGCGCCCCAGCCCCTTCATACATGCACACATGCACACATGCACATATGGGTGCCTCCTGTTTCTGTTAGATTCTCTCTTTAGCTCCATCCCGAAGCCATCCTGGTCCACTAATCACCTCGTGGCCGTTACAGCTTATCTGTGCCAAAGTACACTCTTTAAAAGCAGTTTAAAAATCTCCAAGCCATTTTAGTCACAAATGCATTTACATTAACATGCTAAAACTATGGGAATTCATGTTTTATAACTGAACATTTTGTTCCAATGCTGTTTTATTAATATTACCAAAGAAAAAGAATCTCACATGTGAAATATGATGTAAAATAAGAGGATTATCCTCTCATATACCACAATAGGAGGAAGGGATTAAAAGAAAGAACTACCAGTTTCAGAACTAAAGACTAATTTTGTATATACATGAATCAGACAGTTTCCATAGCAGTAAGAAATGCTTTACAAATTTGTGATTTAGAGCCTGTTTACATTTTGGCCATCAAAACTAGTTTCTATTTTATGCTAGATGTATTTTGATTAAGAACTGAGTGAAACTGATACATTTCCAAATTTGTCAATTTCCATAAGTACTGTCAAATTTGACATTCGTGTTTCTATCACACTTTTATTGGAAGACAACTACACTCAAGAAAAAGCCTGCCTGTAAACTCACAGGTGATCATCCTGTGTGACCCACCCATAAGCCAAAGTGAATTTATGACTTTACCCTCTATTCTCTTATTTTTTATCACTTCTGATAATTTTGAGATGCTTTCTACCAATGAAAACAGTTTCTGGGGGCCTTTCCAAGAAAATAGAATTGCTAAAAATCCTACAGTGAAATGCCGTATAATATTCTAAGCATATGTTTATTGATATTTTTTAATAAGTCGATGTAGGGAGTACTTCCCATTTCATCTATGGTGACAGAACACAGTATTACCAATTAAACTTACTTGCAGTCTAAATAAAAAGGTGGCCTCACAATTATGAAGGACATATGGGCTCATTTTGATCCCTTTCCTTCTGAGGCGAAACTCCAAACACCCTTATGCTGAGATACAAGTAAAGAGGGAAGGTAGGAAGAGCCCAAATCTCACGACTTCATCAAGGACTTTCGAAGGCCTCACCCTTTCTGTGCTCCCCGCCCTCCTGTGGTGTCGGTAGGTCACGCCTTTGCTGACCCGGAGGGATGTGAGCTAGGGCAGTAGATGAAAAAAGACAGAAGAAACAAAGTCCCTTCAGAGAAGGAATAATAGTGTTAAGTTGGAAACAGCCTGGGAATAATGTACACAGTCTACATGAGCTTGTGGACACCAGCAAATTAGTGTTATTAATTGTTGTCCTAATTTATATATCGAATGTGGCCCTTTAAAAACCATAGGTGGCGATTTCCGCTGCACAGAAAGTAGGAATCTTTGATAACAGCAGACCAAGCCCTCCGGACAGAGTCCAGAAGAATATATGGAACGCGTGCTGATTTGCTGGAGTGACCCAGCTATTTTGCACAAATTTTCTTGATAAGTAGCCTCAATGATTAGTTTGGCCTTGCTTTGCTCCTGCTATCAGAACTAAATCTGGAATTTCCAGATTGTCTTTTCTTCTTGCCTGCCAGCATTGGCAACTTGAAGATAAAATTTATCATAAAATAAAAGGAAGGATAAAATTTTCCACAGGAAAATTTTCCAGAGTTAAAGATAGCAGAGTATACTGATTAAAGAGACAAACTATAGATAGCCAACAGTTACAGAGACTGAGAGTGGTTGACATGTGGCTTGAATTATCTGAACAATTACTTTATTTGGCCAGAAAAGCCTAGGTCTGAACTATCATTGAATTAAAGTTTTCAATCCTCTTTCTGATTTTAGGGTATTAAAAAAACTACCATATTGCTCAAATAATCCCTACTTGGTAGATGGCGAATGGGGGGTGAGGCAAAATAATAGCTGTTAGAAAGTTGATTTACATTTAGCTCAGTATTATATGTTATTTACTTAGGAAACTTTTTAAAAAAGTAGAATCATCAATATCTGCTGAGATTCATAGTTGAGGCACACTCAGATAGAGTAACTTTTGTCTCAATTTCAGTTCCAAAATTCACAGGAAAGGTTAATTGGTGGGTAGGCCTGGGAAAAGATCCGTTATTAGCCCAGCTTGCCTCAGGGGTGCAACCTGGACCAAGAAACTGTCGTCCGGGCTTGGCGCTTTGTTATAGTCTATGAAGGGTTTGTTTCATCTCTAGAGGACAATCTGCACCTTTCCCCATCCCTTCTCAAGAAAACCCGTTTGCTTAATTTCATGTAACATGCGTTTCCTCAGTTTATACCAGTTGGGAATAAGGGACATGCAGGTGGCATGTGACAGGTGCAGGGGCGGCTCTGGTGGCCAATATGCCTTTATACTAACATGCATCATTCATTTCAATTGCCATCATTTGATAGAAGAAAAAAGAAACTCGATTTACATGGTTCTTGAACAATGGACACAATCTGTATAGTTAATGGAATAACAGTATGAAAATTCCACTGTGAAGAAAAGTGATTACAACTTAATATGTTCAATTTAGCAGGTGTGTTTGGACATTGTGTGTTTCAGGCCCTCTACCAGCCACTGCTGCAGATTCTGGTGGGCCTTCGAAAGAGTGAGGCCATCGAAAAGGACTCTGCTTCAGTGATCTCACAGCCTGGGGGAGAGAGAAGACACTGCTGTGTTTCCAGACAACTGGTGCTTGGCTCTCGGCCGTGCGTCTTTGCTCAGGCTGTGCCTTCGTTTGGGAGACTTCCCCAATTTACTATCTGGAAAATTCTTAAATATCTTTCAAGGCTCAGCTCAAAGTTCCCTTCTTTTGTAGTTTGTTTTTTTTTTGAGCTCTCTTAAGAGGGAATTTCCTTTTTCTCTATTACAAGGACCTGCTAGGAACACCCTTATTCGTCTGGGAAGTCAGGTTCAGTCATCTCCCAAGCCTGGGCTCTGAAGAGCCACTCGATATTCATCTTAATGTCACCAGTCATGTGGCCCAGCACCTGAAACAGTGTAGGTGCTTCATAAATGTTTACTGAATAAGTAACTGCTTTATAAAGTAGAAAGTGCTAAGCATTATATAAGAAATACAGATTTTTAAGAAGTGTCACAGAGATTCTGTGGAGGGAAAGGAAAACTTCCCGCTTGGGGCAGGACATGGGGTCACAGGCAGGCATCAGAGAGGCTTCTGGGAAAGCAGACTGTTTGAAATCACTTTGAAGGATGAATGGATCGAATTTGACACAAGGAAGCAAGAGAAGGGGGATTCCAACGGCAGGGACATGAGTGTTGTCATTGCAATAAATATATGTAACTGAATCATTAGCAATCACACTTACAGATCCACATTAATATTGCCTTTCAAAGCATTACCTCTGATGTGACACACTTGCTTAATGAAAGTATCACTATTCAAAATGTTCTTTTAGAATTACCCTCAGACCTGTTTACCAAAATATATACACCAAAATATCACTCCTCCCTTTCTACTTTGCCCCTTTTGACTAAAAAGAATACGATTTGGATTACTTTTTCTCCAAAGAGGGTCCCAATGGCTTTTGACCATTTGAAAAGATAAAAGTCACTTTTAAGGGAGGAAGATTTGCTACCACTTAGTATCCTAAAAAGGATGAGCCAGAGGCTTTATCTGTCACTGCCCTGTCTCACTGGGGAGGGATAGGGCGACAGATAAAGCCACTTAGCTTTGAAGGTGATTACCAGGAGGCCCAGTCTCAGAACTTGCGTGTGTGTCGGGGGCAGGGCATGGGGGCGTTGGGGAGCGTGGCCCCGGGGGAGTGGAGGCTAAGAGGCTGAACCCAAAGGCATAGCGCCTTAGTAGCGAATGAGAGCCTGGGATGCCCCGTGTGGCTCCACTCTGGGCTGGACTGACAGCTGAGTTCACTCAGGGTGTCCTCCTATCCAGGCACCCCCAGACCTGCTCTGGGAAGCACCTCGGCATGCACCCTTAAACCACAACCTGCTGATTTTCCTAAGAAGTGCTCGAGAAAAGAGTGGGCAATGGGACACCCCCAGTATACCACTGCCTTCAGTATCACACATTAAAGAATTTTATATAAGCACACCTTAATTAAAATATCCCCGAGGTGATGGTTTCAATAAATCAGGAACGTATATTAACTTGCTTGCCCTTGGGTATAGAGAGTTCAAGTTCTTGCCCTGGCTGGTGTGGCTCAGTCGGTTGGAGTGTGAACCCAGACCGAAAGGTTGTGGGTTCAATTCCTGGTCAGGGCACATGCCTAGTCCTCAGTCAGGGCACATACAAAAAGCTGCCAATTGATGTTTCTCTTTCACATTGATGGCTCTCTCCGCTCTCTCCCTCCCTTCCCCTCTCTCTAAAATCAATAAACATGTCCTCAGGTGAGGATAAAAATAATTAGAGAGTTCAAATCCTTGGTTATGAAAAAGTTCTGCCAAGTAAAATAATTTGATCATTATTTTAGACAGTTTTAAAAGTAACCACTGTTTTGATTTAGGGAGAGAAAGATTGAAATACTCTAGAAAACATTTATGTGTTCTTATCAACTAACAATAAAATTCAAAGGTATTTATGAGACAATAAAATAGTTCTAAATATAAAAAGCTTACTTAGAGCTTTATAGTACAGCTAACTCTAAACAATTGTGTATAAAATTGTAGATATTTATTTTTAACCTATACTTATTCTAGTGAAGATACAGCACAGGTAAATATAAAATCATCGCAAAACTTCAAAAGACAGAGTTTGAACTTACAGGCAGTAATCTATCAAATCAGACAACTGGTCAATCAATAATAAGCAAGAAATTATTACATAAAACATTCTTATTCCTTAATTCTATAAGTCTGCATCTACCTCCAACAATCCAGAAACTCCCTTCTTTTTCTTTTTGATGAGGGAAGGAGGCAGGGGAGGGGGAGTCCGGGGGGGGGGGGGGGGAGGGAGAGGGAGAGAGATAGGGATTGGTTGCCTCCTGTACGTGCCCTGACCCAGGACCAAACCTGCAACCCAGGCATGTGTCGTGATCAGGAACTGAACCTGCCATCTTTTGGTGTATGGGATGATGCTCCGACCCAGCCACCCAGCCAGCGTGCCAGAAACTGCTTTCTAAAGATCACTCATAAGATAGATGATGGTAGCCTTTTCCCAGGCCTTACAGTGACAGTGATAGCCAGCCCACCTTTCTTAGAGCTCTAAGACCCTGGACTCTTTAGTTCTCTTGTCTCCTTGACTGACTTACACCATTCTCCGAGTAATGGTGTCCTCCAAGATTTTATCTGCCATCATATTCTCTTTCCCTCTCCCTTTTCATGTATGTAACCATCTATAGGTCTGCCCCCACTTCAGTGATGGTCAGACCTGCATTTCACCTGCTTGCCAGCTCTCTCCTTCTCCATGCATGTCCCACCTGCACCCTAAAAACAACATGGCGAAAGCTCTCGAATATTTTTCTTGCTTCTCCATTAACCCCTCCTGTTAATTTCCCTATTTTCATTGATGTTACTACGATTCTCACAGACTTCCAGATTGGAAACTTTGTGTATAGAGTTGATCTCTGTCTCCCTCTTCTCTCTGTCTCTTCCCTTCATCCTGCAACTCAGTAACCACTCCATCTCTTTCTTTGCATTGTCACTGTCACACTTTCCATTGCATACTAACTCCCTCACCCCTAGCCACCTGCTAGTCTCCTAACATGTTCCAGAGCCTCTAATCTCCTTTTTCCACCTGTCTTGCACAATTTTCTGCTTAAAAACCTAGGACGAAGGAAAAACAAACAAACAAGCAAACCCCCTGCACACCACACAGGAACACCTTCTTAGAATAACACAGAAGGATTTCACCATCTGGCTCCAATTCACCTTTCCGTTCTCACCTTTTGCTTCATTCCACTCTGCAAAGCTACCAGCTTTTCTCTCGATGCACTTTGTTCACATCCTATGTGCCTGTGCTGAATTCTCTGCTAAGAACCACCTTTCCTTTACTGTCAGCCTCAGGAACATCTACCCCACCTTCAAGACCCAAAGCCAATGCCGGCCCCTTTGTCGCCCTTCTTGCCCAACCAGGAATCTAATTAGCAAGATTTATTTCCAGCATAGCCTTATATGTTCTTATTTATTTTTGCTTCATAATTAAAACTTGCCATTTGATGGCAGAAACTGTAACATAAATATAATGCTGGATATGTGCTCTGTACGTGGTAGGTAGCAATAAATAGTTACTAAATAAATGAATGAGTAAAAATTAATGATTTCTCTTGAGTCTCCCTCAAGCTGGGCTCCTTTGGTCCAACTTAAATATACAAGGACAGTGCTTTTCAACCTTTAACATGCATATAAAGTACCTGGGAAGTCGTATTAAAAGGTAAGTTCTGATTCAGCAGGCCTGGGGCGGGGCCTGAGACACTGCATTTCTAACAAGTTCCCAGACTGCTGTAGGCCTGAGAACCCTATTGCAATGTATCCCCCACATTTTCCTGGTCTATGCTACTCATCATGCTTTAAGCTTGCCTTTGGCATGCCACTCACCCCATTCTATCATGTTGTATGGTTTATATATTCCGCTGGAATGTGAGTTTCAGGAGATAGGAACTGTGTCTACTGGATCATCTATCCATCTTAGTATTCCCAGCACATTACTGAGAACCTGGGGCAAAGTAGGTGCTTAAGCAATGTTTAATTAGGGCTGAACTCACAGCCATTTCCAACCTAGCTCCATGTGGAGCTCATTTGTTAGTCAAGACACCCCTTACTCCCTCTGGGCAGCCTGGACCTCTTCCACAGGAGAGAAAAAGGAGCTAAAAACCCTAGAGCAATTAATGCAGACTGAATGCAGTCGTGGCCAGGGAGCGCGGAGAGAGCCACTGTCTGTAGCCATAGAGACTGATGTGCTTGTGGCCCAGGCAAGCGGCACCCAAGCGGCCCCTGAGGCTTTGTTCATTCATTTTGACTGATACACTTACGGCACAGGCTTGGGAAAACTTTTCACTACGCTGTGTAAAAAGCCTGTATTATATGTACCTTGGACTTCCTGTAAATAAATGTTTGTGGACTCTGCCAAACAATAGCAGAAATGATTATTATTTTTTCTTTAATAGTACATAAAGTAATTCTGTTTATAGTTTAAGTAAAAATTTAGATATAAAGATTGAAGTTTTGCTTTAAAATCAGAGGAAGACAGGAGGCCAGACTTGAAAACCTAAAGACATACATATTTAATTACATGCTACAGAGTCTACATTATTTACAAGTCAGGGTACCTGCTGGCTGAATTTTAATTTGATCACAAGCAAACTGTTACGTTTTGGCTTTGTGAATGGACATGTAGTCTCTACATTTAGAAATAATTTGAAAAGAACTATCTACCTGGAGGAAAAGGAGTGATCATAATGTCTTCTACTTTGAGGAAAATAAATCCCTACTTGTATAAAACTTTAACCATTTGCAACTAATATTTGCATTTTCTGGAGGTCCAGGGGAGGTTAGGATGGATGACAATTTGTGTATAGGATAGATTTTTTAAAAATTCATGTTATTAACAGAAAGAATTACATCACCATTGCATAAGACTATATACATTCATTGGTGTGTAGTTTTATACTGTTTTACAAATAATTACATCACGATTGTTTTCAAAGCTAAATTAATTCAGAAAGACATAGCCAGCAGCATGCATATAATGCTTTCTGGTGTCAAGTATAACACCAGAAAGTTAAGAAAACAACCACATTTTATCCTATTTATGAAATTCTTTTCATGACCTTTTCCTGGTCAGATCTACACAGAACAGAGTAATAGCTGGAATGTTGATTGGGACAATTTGTGGAAAAAGTCAGATATTTTGGTAATTATAAGTGTAAAGATTAGGCCTTAGTTGTTCAACTTTCCTTATCTGATTTGCAGGAACTACCAATGAATATTACAAAGCTGACCAACTGCAAGGGATAATAATTTACAGTATTGGGCTCCTGACAAAAGATCAATTTATTCCACAAAGTGCATTTGAGACCTAGTGCAGAGGAAACCATGTAAATTAATACAGAAAAGACTTCCCAATAATCAAACTACCTCAAAACTTCAAGAAGTTTATGGCGTAGAGTCGTAGGCCACAGTCATGTTGAAGACAAGCTGACAAATGAGAGGATTGCATTTGTCACAGTAAACGTAATGAGAAATTCCAGATAGATTACTTCACAGCTGCTTCTTCCCCCGGAAGCACCCACCACCCCCATTTGTGCACATGTGCCAATCACCTCCTGAAAAATGTCTGGCTTCATCATTTTGCATTTTGCCGTGACAACTGAAGGGAGTAACAGTTGTCTGACACAGCTGCAGTCAGAACACACAGGTTAGGGGTGGGGAGCAGGCAGACACAGTTAGTTCCAGCAGCTAAATCAGACGGAATGAGTCTTTCTCAGAGCGATGTACCCTTGGAAACTCAGTAGCCAGCAGCATGCATGCAGTTAATTGGTTACTGAAACCCCATAGAGCGCAAATCTCAAAATCCAATTGGAAAGAAGAAAACAAGTGACTCAGAATACTGGAGATTTAGATTTTAAATTAAAAACTATAATTAAAAATATTTTGTAATAGTGTTTTTTACCCCAAAACTTAGAGGAGAACAAATATATGAGGAAATAGGTTTTTGTGCACATATCTTAAAACTTGTCAAAAGATTTTGTCCATGTGATGTTATTTCTGAATTGACATTTTCTTAATCGCTACTTTTTAAAAAAAAATTTAAATTTTTAAAGGCTCAAATCAATGATTTGGAACAGAAGGAAGCAACAAACATTCAAGCAGAACAGAATGAAGAAACAGGAATTCAAAAAAATGAGGGGAGGCTTAGGAACCTCTGGGACAACTTTAAACGTTCCAACATCCGATCATAGGGGTGCCAGAAGGAGAAGAGGAAGAGCAAGACATTGAAAACTTATTTGAAAAAATAATGGAGAACTTCCCCAATCTGGCAAAGGAAACAGACTTCCAGGAAGTCCAGGAAGCTCAGAGAGTCCCAAAGAAGCTGGACCCAAGGAAACACACACCGAGGTACATCATCATTATATTACCCGAGATTAAAGATAAGGAGAGAATCTTCCAAGCAGCAAGAGAAAAGGCGAGAGTTACCTACAAAGGAGTTCCCATAAGACTATCAGTTGATTTCTCAAAAGAAACCTTACAGGCAAGAAGGGACGGGAAAGATGTATTCAAAGTCATGAAAGGCAAGGGTCTACATCCAAGATTCCTTTATCCAGCAAAGCTATCATTTAGCATGGAAGGGCCAATAAAGTGCTTCCCAGATAAGGTAAAGTTAGAGAAGTTCATCATCAACAAGCTCTTATTATATGAAATGTTATAGGGACTTATCTAAAAAAAAGGAAAAGACCAAACTATGACCAGTAAAATGACAACAAACTCACAGCTATCAACAACTGAACCTAAAAACAAAAACAAACTAAGCAAACAACTAGAGCAGGAAAAGAATCACAGAAATGGAGACCACATAGAGGGTTATCAGTGGGGAAGGGGAGCAGGGAGAATGGGGGAAAAGGGAGAGGGAATAAGAAGCATAATTGGTAGGCACAAAATAGACAGGAGGAGGTTAGTTAAGAACAGCACAGGAAAGGGAGAAGCCAAGGAGCTTATATGTGTGACCCATGGACATGAACTAAGGAGGGGAATGCTGGCAGGGGGCATGTACAGGGAGGAGGGGAATAAAGGGGAGGAAAAAAATGGGACAACTGTAAGAGCATAAGCAATAAAATATTTAAAAAATTAAAAAGAAAAGTGAAGCGGATGCTCTGCTCTATAACAGTTACCATTTTGAATGTAATTCTCCAGCAGCATGACATGCTCGAACAATAATAGCTGTCATTTTTATTGTGGCAGCCCAGGCTGCCCAATGCGTGCTCTGAGGATCATTTATATTTTGCATAAGTATAACATTTATGTTTCATAACATATATTTGAAATAATAAGACATCTAAAGACTCTTGATATTTAGTATGCTATTCTCTCATGATGACCTATCTTCATGGCAAACATGTGACAATTCCTCTTTATGACAACTTGAATTATTACAAAACAACATCTCTTTGGAAATGTATGAAAAATAATTCTAATTAGTCTACAAAAACACCCAACCATATCCACACATACCTTTTTGTATTAAAACACTTCAAATGTTTATGGACTCTTCACTCAAGAATCATAGTGTTGTGAGCAGAAGATAAATAGTCAACTTAGTTATTGTATCTGGCACTGGGCATTTCGGCTTACGGAGAAAATAGGCAAGGTAGGAAATAAAAAGAAGTGTTGGTCTTTAGGGATCCATGTTAACATTTGTACAAGTGTCGGGGAACCAATGCAGAAGTCCCACACTCCTTTGAAAAATCACAAACTCTGCCTTTGTTTTAAGCCTAATCTGCTGACATTAACAATTAAAACTGAGGATAGGTGCTAGAATACAGCTATTAGGGGAGTGTGGGTTCTACCCCTGAATAGAAATCACAGATATTCCCTTTTTACTTCAGCATTTACTCCAGTTAGACCATCCACTGTGACCACTGAAAGGTAACATTCGTTTCTAACACAAGGGATTTTCCATGAGATGCATTTCCCAAACAAGTACCTCTTCTTAAATGGTCAAAGAAGATTCTAAAAGATCCCCAATTCACAATTTACTTCAAAGTGTTTACTGAGTACTTACTCAGTACCAGGCACTATGTTAAGGGCTAGAGATAGAGATGAGTTCCAGTCAAATGAGAGGCTCCAAAAACCCACAAAAAATGGCAACTCTTTATTCTAAGGGCTATGGTTGAGGTACAATAAAGCGATGAAAGAGGCATAAAGGGAGGACATTAATTCCAGGCAGAAAGCTGAAGGAGATCGATGGAAGTTTCTTAAAGAAGTGATGTTGAAGTGGAGTCTTGGAGAAAAGGTGGGGGTACGTCCCCAGGGAACCCAGGTCATAGAGCATGACATATGTTTGGGACATTGCAATAAAGGCTGAAATTTGCAAATTTCGAAACAACAATTTGATTTGGTTCGACCTCAGCACTGCATGTGGCCAGGATTGCATGAGTAGTTTGGCAGTGCTGGGGTGCAGAGAGACAAGGAAAGGTAAGAGAGAAGGTGGAAGGAGAGGTCAAAGGTCAGATCAACATCTCACAAGGGAATTAAAGTGGGCACAGACACAGCCTGGATTTTAACCTACGACTAGGATATCACACAAAGTACTGGAATTGCTTAAGTATTCAAAAACATTATTTGGTAAACTTTAAAACACCAAAAGAGAAAGCAAAAACATTAAGAGAAACTTTTTATTCATAATTCTATCTCCTTAAATTAATAACAATTTCAAATCTTCCTGTTTCCTTCAGTTTTTATCACACAGTTTCATCATATAGATGCCATTTTAGTACTCATAAACTTTTGCACTCTATCACTAAACTGACTATCACTAAATTTCCCATGTAATTATAATGTTATTTTTAACGGCTGTCAAGTGTTCTTACCATAGACAACTTTACCACTCTCTGCAAGTCATGGGTTTTTCCTATCACAAATGACATTGTCCTAAACAGTTTCTACACGTATATTTTTATCTTATGCTTTCCTTGAGGTAACTTCTAAAGTGTGAGATTACTAGGCTACCGGGAGTGAATACTGTTATGGTGTTTTGTTATCCAGGTGGGAGAGGGCTTGGTACTTACTGTTTTGCTCCAAGTAAGGCCTGTGGTGTGGTGTTCCTTGATGTATGCTTGAAGCTCACTCCAAATGTTCAAATATGACTTCACCCAATCCACATGGCGTAAATCACTTTATTATAAAAGACAATGGAAGAGAATAGAGTTAGGATCTAAAATCAGATAAAAATAATAGGGAGACACGTGGTAATCCAGTAAGTAAGGCTGGATGATCCTGGAGCGGTTGTCTTTCTAGTCCAGTCACTGTGAACTGATTCCAAAGAGAACCTTGAAAGAAAGGTGGTCCAGGCCTCTCCTGAGGGGACCCAAGTGCTCTGAGCTCCAGATGCGGGGCAGAGAGGGGCACAGAGGGGGACCTCACAGAACTATGCCAATTCGGGCCATGTATCCTCATGTCACCTCTAATGGGCAGATGACTGTGGAGAGGTGACCCTTTCTTTCTGCACTGCTTCTAATGCAAAATGAAAAACAATGCGCTTTCAGGAAGGAGAATGGTATTGAAAAGAAAATAATGTCCTTTGGTTTGTTTTCTGATAATCTGTCTGAATTATTTGGTTGAAGTGTCACCAAATTTGAGATTTTTAGACTGGTAAGAAAATTGCTGTTATAAGAAAAATGATTTCGTACAAATGGGTATTGTTCCATACTTCTAAAGGTAACATTCACTTAAATAACCTTAATTTGATACTTATAATGGCAATGCAAGGTAGGCAGGGGGTTATCGGTATTTTTACCCCAATTTTACTGAACCAAGATGCAGTAAATACTTACCTTTTACAACAGAATTAACATACAGGACTGAGATGACTGTTAAAAATAGTAAACTTGTATACAGGTAAAAATAGTTCCATTTCTTTAGGATAATTTCCACCCATACATTTTTTCCCACTTTGAATAAATTCATGGTAAATGAGAAAATGATGAAGTCTCAGCTAACAAAAACTTAATCACGAGCCTGGGCCATTCGTCTGAAAACGAACACTGAAGGAAACCTGTATTACTAAAGCTCTCGTCGCCGGCGACTTTTCTCTGGACATACGTTGTTTTGTTCTCCTTGAAAAGCTCACGAGAAGCACCACCACATGTTTAGCATCCTATCGTGTTAAGTCGTGCCATTTCAGAAAAGTGAAACTGGGAAATGGAGTCATAATCATCTACCCCTCGAAGATGAAACATGCGAGTGTGGCTTTGTTCTATATTTTAAGATGTACTGTTTATGTTCATCAAAGCTGTGAAAAATCTCATTTTCACTTTCTCACGCTTCCACAGTCAAACCCTAGACGGCTAAGTGTAGCTTCATACTGTCTCTCACATCAGTGTCCTTACCCTACGGGGTGTTTGAGGGTCCTAGCACAGTGCTCTGCACGCGGGAGGCAGTATATACAACAGCTACTGTTAGGGAACCAAAATCATTTCAATGTAATGTACACATATGTATGGTTATTTAATACATATATGTGCATATGTATGTATGTGTATGTACATAGAATACATGTCTATAGACATTCTAGAAATAGCAGGTTGCATGTCTCTATTTAAAAATTTTAATAAGCAATAAAGTCCAAACATGTATAGGTAAATTCATTTTTTGTTTAACTGTTATAGCATGCTTTTGACTTGAAGAAAGTTCTAGCACAACTTGTAATAAGGAATAGCAAAGTGATGTCTTCTAGCCCGAAGTCAGTCTCTACCAGACAACACTTTAAATAAGACCCAACTACACATCAGGAGCTGTGAACCCGTCCTCAGTTTTCATTTTCCCAGGAAGAAGCTATGGTAGAGGCCTGTGACTTTACTAATGATGACTCAGACAGGCCATACCTCTGTAAAGTCAAAGTAATTAACTTACTCTATTCGTTTACTGAAAAAGAGCCAACCGACCAGTCAAGCCAGCTGTAAGGGCTGCACAGATGCGCAGTGCACTGCCCACAGCACTTTTGATTAAACCACAGGGAAGGCTGACTCAACCCCTCTACCATGGCCTGTCTGCAGGGAGGCAGAATGAGTGACGAAGGACTGCAATGCTCTGCATTAGCACTGAGCCCACAGAGTGAAGGCCCAGCTGGCTTGGGTGCACCCACACGTGGGTGCACTGGGGGTGGTGTGCACTGTTCTGCCTCTGACACATTACTAGCCCCGGAAGCTTGACCAGTGACTTGGGACTGGTCTCCCAACTTCTGAAAGTGAAGCAAATGACTCCGTCCGTCTGGGTGCATTTCCCTGGCACATGATACAGTCTTCAGGTGGTCTACTAAGTGTAATTGAGTTGTCGACGCTGCCAGGAGTACATTTTCTACTCAACAGTTGACCTTGAGGGGCAAACACTGGGCTCCATTTGTGTGTGTACGAAAAAGTGGAAAACCACAACCCTCCTGGCTGTACCGCCACCTGGAGAGAATTGCTCACATCCATGGCCCAAGGTGCTCTCAGGTAGAGGCTGGGAGGGGTCCAGGAGCTGATGACCTGAGATTAAAACAAAAATGGCCTCCAAGGGTGACGTGCAAAAAGACAGAGACCTAGGTGGTGCCTAAGGTGTCCAGTCTTGACAAAAAGTATAGGTGCAAGGGATCTTTTATGATGTGGAAGTCACTATGGGTGTAGGTTCATGCCGACATAATTTTTAGGTCCAGCTTTTGTAACAAAATTGATTTCTGAACTGTTACTTTTATGTGACAAGAGTAGAAATTATATTGTACATTACATTGAAATGATTTTGGTACTCTAACAATAGCTGTTGTATATACTGCCTCCCGCGTGCAGAGCACTGTGCTAGGACCCTCACACACCCCGTAGAGTAAGGACACTGATGTGAGAGACAGTATGAAGCTACACTTAGCCTTTTAGGATTTGACCGTAAAAGCGTGAGAAAGTGAAAATGAGATTTTTCACAGCTTTGATGAACAAAACAGTAAATCTTAAAATATAGAGCAAAGCCACACTCGCATGTTTCATCTTGCATTTTTTATGCCTTTTCTCATTCACATTGCACAATTCTGTAGTCTCTGATACAACACAGCAACATTTGGAGTTGTATCACTGGGCACCATTGCCTCAGCCACAGTTTTCTGGATGCGGGAAGTCTATTACTGGGTATAATTAATTTATTTCAAGTTCCCTTGGGGTGAAAGAGGAAAAAGGCACACTTAAGTCTCCTAAAGCTGCCCTTAAAAGCTACAAGACCTCTTCTGCTTACACAGAATAAACAAACTGTATGAAGGTAGCACTGAAGTCTAGGAGACATTGCCATGGATGTTGAACTCTGGTGTTTTTCCATTTGGTCCCATTTCCAATTTTAACCACAATTTAGGTCTCTCTAAGATCAATGTTTTGGGCTGAGAAAGCAATGGTTTTAAAATTTAAAAGCTGGCTCTTTCTATAGGCAAACCCATTGGTTCAGGCTCGTCTGTACTTGCAAGAGCCCTCTGAGTGGCTGCTATTCTTATCAATGCCTCTGTCCACCCCAGGTGTGTTTTAATCTTACCACAGTCTCTGCTTTCCCTCTCGCTGGCCTGGCTTATGGCCTCGTCTTATTTCTGTTTTTTATTTATGCTTCATTTTCTGATTCCTCCTTTCCTCTCTCTGCTCACCCACCCACCAACTCTATGTCAGTCAGTGTAAGAGTTTCACGACCCTATGGGGCTGGTGTGTCACAAATTCCCACAGAGCTCTTGCACTCACGTGGGAACATGTAACAGGTAACATGCATTCAAGTGGGAGAGTTTATTCATTACAAGAAAACTGTGGCAGGCTTTCTAAGACACTTTCCATTTTGCTTTTCCTGCAAAGATGGGGTTTTCATGAACATTAATAGTAAATTCGTTGATAGCCCTTGAAAGGAATCAGTAATGAACTATATAAATATTAGGGACAAATGTCTAACAAGTGATTAACTGAAAACTTGGTCAGTAAAAGAAGGTACGTACCTGTGCTTGTAGTCCTTTAAAACCCTGTTAGTGTAAAAGGTGGCAGCATCATTCATCTCCTTGACATAAGGACCGGGTTTGGGGGACTGAGAGGACAGGACCATCACCAAAGCATAGAAGGAAAAAAAAAATAGGATAAGAAAGAAAATGCTTTAAAGAAGAAGAAAAGCAATGGAGGTGTTGACTTGAAAGCTGGAGTCAAATTTCGCTCTGCAAAGATCGATGAAACCCTCTCCACACCTTAGAACACAAAGCACTGAACTTCGAACAGCGTACGAAAGAGCACGAGGCAGCCCGCACCCACCCTGCCTTCACTGTAACAGGCAGAGGACAAAGGGACCTGAAGGGAGCTATGGATTCTCCCAAACACGCCAAAAATGTGACGAGGTGCGGGGCAACACTCCATCCAGACTCACCACAGCTATCCACCCAAGGGCGGGGATGCTTTCACTGACGGCTGAGAGATGGTTAAACATTGTACTGCCCCGGTTCTTCTCTCTGAAAGTTTGGATTTCCTGAATCTTTTCTGATATCGGTTTCAGAAGTGCAGTGA
>PVJD01012902.1:0-37077 GCA_004026545.1 Mormoops blainvillei | reverse complement strand
AATTAAGTATTGACCTAAATATTCCTCATCCTATCAGCACATAAGCCACTGATGGAAAAAGAGACGAAATAATTTGATTTCCTGAAATAGAAAAATATGCAAGTCTCAACGTGTTTTAGGAAAGAGTTCTTGTTTTTAGTTCCACGCTGTCCGACCCTGCGGAGTGGCCGGGGAAATGAAGCAGCAACAAACAGCGTGAGACGGGGTGACACGCCCCGGGGCGGGCTTTCTCCGTCCCTGCACGTTAAACGAAACGAAGCGGCAGCACCGAGACGCTCAGATGCTGTGATCTGATATAATTCAGAGGCTGTATAACTCGGTAGAGAGACAATGGAATCCAGACCTTTGAACTCCGCGGTGGGGCGCAAGCTCGCCGACCACGCAGCAGGCCTTTCGGCCCCGGCTGCGGACTCCCCCGGCCCCGCGCCGCCGGCCCCGGCCCCCGGCCGCCCTCCCAGCCTCGCCGGCACCGCCGAGCGCTGTCCTCTCGCTGCCGGGAGCTCAGTGATTTCGCGTCCTAACCCCCCTGTGACAAGAGCTCTGGGCGCCTGCGTTTACACATCGCGATTCTCGGAGCGGAGAGGAAACGAGGCCGCTCTGCTGACGGCCACCCACGCAGGCAGGACGATGCACTTGCTGCTGCTGCTGCTGCTGCTGCGGGCGGCCGCGTGCCGACGGGTCCTTCCGCCGCCGCCGCCACCGGCGCGCTCCGGGAAAACGAGATTATCCAGTCACCCTCAATGAAACAGACTTCCCCAATGAAGTACGGCTGCGCTCATTTATTTTCCTAGGGAAGCGAAATTGAAAAAAAAAAACCAATGTAGTTTTCTGAGTTGTTCGTGGTCTGAAAATACTTGGGAATGCAGGCTGGGTTCCGACGGGGCCCGGCGGGCCCCACGTCTGGAGAAGGCCCCGCTCCCTCGTGTCCGGTGGGAAGACAGTCCGGTTGCAGAAAAACCCGTCTGGTCTGTGGATGGGGCGCACTCCGCACGGCCAAGTGGTCCCACGGGGGGCAGCGACGCAGAACCTGCACCACCCCAGACGCGCCGCTTTTCTGCGTTCTCCGGACCCCTGTGCAGACCGGTCACCCCTTGGAGTGCACAGAAAGAACACCCGCCCCATGCGGCGGCCAGGATCCCTGGACCCAGACTGCGCAAAGCCCTGCAGGGAGCGTGAGTCACTGGGCGCTGGGGACGCATGTCCTTTTGTGAAGGGCAGCCCGCAAATCTTTAAGAAAAGCTTAAAAAATGGGCCGAGGGAAAAGGAGAGGTGAAGTGGTCTTTCAGTGACTGGAAACTGGGTTTCCCACAGTCTATGCCTTCTGTGGGGGTCGCTCGTCCAGGTGGGAGGCTGTCCCTGAGCCCGGCCCGGGGTCTCATCACGCTAACAGCCTCCAGGTCTCTGAGCCGTCAGGAGGCAGAGCTTGGGCGAGGGGAGCAGTTAGACCGACTTTATTTTAAAAATAAACACTGATGGAACACAAATCCCAATCTCCTGTGACCGAGCTAGAGATATTAGTAACAGGGCGGGGTGAGAGTAGGCTTATAGTTGTTCTTAGGGGAAATAACTCAATAATTAATAAATAATAATGCAAGAATAAACCCCACATTTCATGTACTCATGACTGTAAACCTACCCTGTGTTATTGTATAAAGAGGTATATTTTGGTGAAATATATAATTGCTTTGTTCTACACGGAGTTTTATCCAATTGTTAGAATTTTCTGTAATGCACGGTGGCTGTAGAAAATAAAAATCAAAGCCATCAGAGACTGCTTGAGTGCCTTGGTACTGTCAGTTGTCAACAATTCTTTTTAGCCTGCTCTAAACAGACTTGGGGGGTTTCTTGCTGCCTGTTTGGTTGTGCTGCATATACAATGTGCCCCTGAGAAGCACCCCCACACCTGGGCCTGCCTCGTCTCACCACGGAGAGGACGTGGGGTCCGGCCCAGGGCCTCCCACACCGAGGCTCTCCCCACAGCCACCTGCTCTCCGACCTGCCTGCAGAGCCGCGCCGGCCCCCGTCCCGGGCCCGCCGTCAGACACGAGACTCTGTGACGAACAGATGGGGGCTGAGGCTCCGTAAGGAGCCCCTTGTGCACCACGGTCAGCTCCACGTTCACCAGAATTTGCCACTGGCCCCAGACAGGCCAGCGTCTGGGAGTCTGAGCCCTGCTCTGCACCTGGGGACACGTGGCAGGCTTCCTGGCCACTTCCGAGCAGTCGAGAGCCTGAGCATCTCTAAATATGTCCATTAAGGAAACTTAGGAAATTCCATTTTCATATTGTTCTTTGTGCAGGAGAAACATCAAATGAGTTAGGAGGAAAATGACACCCGGCAGGGCACATCCATCTCCAGCTTTTACAGCCGCGGGCGCACCGTCTGACGGGACTCCGCAGCACTGTCAGCTCTGCGTGTTTTATGGCGCAGTGTCTGGGCTTGAGTGATGGTGGCTTACCTGGTGCGAGCTGTTTCACCTCATCCGTGATTAAATTATATTTCTTCCTGTCTGAACAAAGATTATATTGAAAATACAGGAAGGATTCGGCACCAGGGAAATGCACGTTAGTATTTGACAGCATGGAGTGGAGCGGGAAAAGACCAGCGTGTGATGAGGCTGTGACAGACTCCGAGGAGGGAAGAGGGAGAGATCTGGATGCTGAGGGACACGGCCTAGCTGTCTTGTTGAAATGCCACTCAAATGACCCCCCATCCTAATTTTCAATGGCACGATTTGCGTGGACAAAGCAACTTGGGGACCAAGGAAATCGAGGAACCCCATTCCTGGCAGGTCTCTAAACCGAAAGCGCTCACACACAGCACTAACAGTTCACAGGTGAGCCAAGACGTAAAGCGCATTTCGATTTACATTTTCTGTCTCACAGTGTATTAGGAAATAACGACATCTTAAAATGTGTAAGAAAATAGGGTGTCGGCGAACGTCAACATTAGCAACGGCGACGACAGCAGAAAACCTACTGGAAAGGCACCAAGAAAACCCGTCAGAGACCTTCGGGCACAGCGAGGGCCCTGGCGCACTTCAGAGGGGGACAAGCACTCACGTGAATCCAGCCCTGGGAGCAGGCGCGGGAGGGGCTGGCTGGTCCCCGTGCGGTGTGTGCCCGACTGCAGGGCAGGTGTGGACGCGGTGCCCCGGGCGGCTCAGGAGCGACTTGTCACAGTCAGTTGATCCAGGCCCCTCCTTGAGGCAGATGAGCCCCCATGCAGTGAGAAAGGACGATGCCGTTGCCAATCCTGTTTTCAAGTGCTTGGGGGTGGGAGGTGTTCTGGGACACCCCCACATACTTTCTGTGCGTTTGGCGGCCTCAGAAGGTATGGCCCCGCATGAATCCAGGGGTCGCCCAGAGCTGACGCTGGCCGTGTGAGGCCCGGCTGTCCTGCACCGATGACGGAACTGCTCTCTCCTCTTTTTCCCCGAAGGCCTCTGCTCGAATCCTCCCACCTCATCTCAGTCTTTTACTTTATCACGTGGTAAGTGCACCCTTCCCTCTGACCTTACAACCATGGATCTAACCAGATTTATAATGTGGGTGTGTAATATTTAAAATTAAACCTGCCTTGTATTTTTTTAGAGTTCACATGAAAGAGCTCTACCCCAGGTCTAACCGGATCGGAAAACTGGATCAGAAAGAAACACAGACTCTTAGCATCAGGTGAAATTCTAAAAGCAGCAGAGGTCACTTTCCTGCAACATTTCTGTTTGAACAGCTTCAATGACAAGGAACGTTCATCACAATGCAGCCGGAACAACTTCCTGGCAGGTTCAACCTCCCCTTGTACACCGTTTGTCCTCACTGAGGGCCGAAACTGTACTGCTGGTTCCTTTGGGAGCTGTCTTGGGATGTGCTCCCTGGCAAATTTTGTCTCACTGGATTTGGTCTATTGTCCCGATGTGCTCAGAGGAACTGGATATTAACATTGATGCCTAGGGCAGGTCCGATCGCCACCTCCTCTTTCATCCGTCACCAGCACAGGAAGACCGACACTGAGGACTGAAATTGATAGATCAGTTGAAATCCACAGAGAAAACCCCCACCCCTGCAAAAGAGCCGTCATAATACATGGCATCTACAGGGTTTCTGTGATGTGGACATGTCAGTCATTTGGCCTGCAGTCCTCAGAGCTCAGGCCAACACCTGTGACCACGTGGCCTGGGGCCAGCCCTCCCAGATGTCACTTCCCTGCATCCGACTGGGTCAGAACACGGGTAGAGAAGGTGGTCTTTGCTCTGGATGATTTCATGGGTGTTGAGTGCTTCCCGCTACAGACGCCCTTCCCCAGGAAACTTCGACTGGTACCTAAAATGATGGGATCACAGGCCTCCCCTCGGCGAGCCGGCTGTCAGGGTGCAAAGCTTCTCTGGGTCCATGCATGGACTGACTTGTGTCGATAGCGCACCTTCCCATCCACGGATGTAGAGATTGTCCCCTCAGCAGGGTTTTGAAGAAACTGTAGGAGAAACAGTTTCCTCTGACAAAGACGGAGGTGGGGCTGGATAAAACAAATCGGTCGGACGTGGAGGCCAGCATCCTCTTATTTTTTTTCCTTTCTGTTTTCTCCTTTCCTCCCTTGGCTCCTGAGCTCACGGCTTGCCAGACCTGCTGGAATCATCTCACCTGAAACACTAGTTAACCCAGCAGCCTCAGCGCTTCCCCCACACCCAACGCTGGGGGGAGGGTCTGCTCACAGCCCCCACCTGGGTCGCCTCTATTCGCAGTAGGGCACGTGGACCAAGTTTCCAAGTTTACGTGGGCCTTTCTGCGTTTCCCACTGCCGGCCAGCTTTTACTGCGTTCCCGTGGGCCCTCCTCTGGTGGGCAGTCAGCTGCACGAGTTGCCGTGACTGGGTCACGGGGCGCCCAGATGCTGGTGCAAACATCACGCCGGGTGCGTGTGTGCGGCTGTTTTCACACGACGGTGACTGAGCTGGTCGACCGGGGAGAGCAGGCCGCCCCCTCACGCGGGCGGGCCCCCCATCAGTGGAGGGACTGAACCCAGCAAGAGGGCTCCCCTCTCCACTGGCTCTCAGCTGGGACGTACCTTTGGACTCGAACGGAAGCCCGGGCTGCTCCTGGGTCTCGAGCCTGCTGGCCCTCGGACAGGGCCTGCCCCGTCGGCCCTCTTGCGCCTCAGACGGCAGATTCGAGACTTGTCACTTCCACGAGCAAACTCCTTATGACAAACCCTCCCGCTCCTCCGCCCGCCGGCCCGTTTGTCCACGCAGGACTGCCCAGGACACGGGGGAACGGCTGCCTGCAGCTTGGGCGGCGCCCCCTTTGGACTTGCGCCTGTTGCCTTGAAACCTGGGCAGTGTCACCCCCATTGCTATGGCCACACACGCGGGGGGTGGACACTCCCTGCCTGGTCCGGGCTTCCCTCTGCCATGCCGAGGATGCCCATCCCATGCCAGCCCCTCTCCTGGCTCTCCCAGCAGGGATCCTCGTGCTGGCCCCCCCGGGGCCCTGCCCTTCACAAGTGGGCCGTGTCCCCAGTTCCCCACCAACACTCAGTGATAAGCAGGTGCGGTTTGTGACGGAGGTGGGAAGCCTCTGGAAAGCGCCCTCTGCACTATTCTGTGTCGCCTGCAGCTATGATCGGCCTGGGCGGCACGGCAGGCTTTTAAGTGAGGTCGGCAGTGGTTACGGTTTGTTCTGCTCTAATGACTGTGCACTGTGTGGGGGAGGGTCCCTCACTCACTCAGGGAACAGAGCATTTTCACCCCCCCCCCCATTTTACAGTTCCCATCTCTGCACGGGGTAGGTTTTTATTTAATTTCTTCAGGAATTTAAAATACCAAAATAAACACCAAATGTGGCTTGTTGAAATAACCCCTTTTAGGTGTACCCGGGGCTCCCCCCAGGCAGTGCACTGTCATTTTGCCGAAAGCAGCAGTGACTCTAAGTGTGCGTGTCCTTACACTAAATGGGGCCCGGCCACGGCCCCCCACACGTCCGTGAGCCCTGGGGTGCGAAAGTAGACATGCCTCTTTGGGACCTCAGAGGTGGGAGCTTCACGGGAGACATCAGAGCTGAGACCGTCCCCCACCGCCACTGTCCCTCACGTGACAGGAAGTGAAAGGGTGGCGCGCTGGAAGCCGAAGGGACCACCACCAAAGGAGCGAGAGGCCCAGGGTCTCTCTCTGATCCCAAATAAAACCAGTGGAGGCGTTTACGGAAGGAGCGACCTCCAGAGGCCTTGAGCCGGAAGCAAACTCGGCCGCGGGGCAGAACGCTGACCACCGACGGGACTGGGAGGGGCCGGCTTTGCCCCGCGAACGGCACACTGGCGTCTCCGCCGCCGTGCGGGAACAGAAGCCAACCTGCGGGGGCCACGTGGCCTTTAACTGCTGTGTGCAGCGCCGGCTTAGAACAAACCCGTGTGTGCCCTGGTTTGAGGTCGCCGGGGAGCTGCGTAATTGGGACCTGGGGTCTAACTTCTCCCTGGTGCGGCCAGTGTTTGCCGACTCTTGTCGTGCGAGGCCTGGGAATAGAAACGAGGGGAGCACATTCTCAGAAACCCTGGGCGCTGCACGCAGAGCAGGCAAGGAGCACCTACCGGGTTCAGCAGGACGGTGAGGAAGAGCTCGCCTCCCCGGATGCTCTGGTCCAGCTCCTGGGGCCCGCCAGGGTACTCGCTGTAGAAGATCGTGTGGGTGAAGAGCCCGCAGGTCTGCCGCGGGAGCACCTGAGGACGGGACACAGAGACATGGCCTCGTCAACCACTGTGCCGCCGGAGGGACTCCCGGCTGCGGCTCGACTGAGCGACCCGGCTCGCGGAAGCCTGGGTCTCGCTGTGATCGAGAGCTGGTGTTGGTGTGATTCCGTGAATGGTAAGGGGGCCATCACTTCAAAGCGATAGGTGTGTGCCCAGTGTAGCTGAGCCGGCCCTGTGAACGGGTGACGTGCCCTGACCCTGCCCTCACAGTCCTGCTCAGCCCCGGGACTCAGCCTGCGGCTTCTCCCACGGAGCGACTCCCTCGCCTGCTGGGTCTCCTCTCTCGCTGCCACCTGCTCTGTTTCCAGCGCCACAGTCCTTCCCGAAGAGCCCCGCCTTCCGACCACGTGCCCAGAGGGACAGCTGCGGCCTGCTGTTCTGCCCCAGGGATGGTTCAGAGTTAATTTGCTCTGAGACCCACCTGTCCGTCTTTCTGGCATGTATGTGTAAAGCTTTTTTTTTGTCACCCAGTTCCATAAATCTCACCTCCCAGCTGAGTTATGTTGAAGGACTGTCAAAAAATAAAAGCCTTCTTAGGGTTAATTTAATTCAAACGTGGAGACCCTCCAAGGCTACACTTTCCATGGCGTCGGGCCTCCGTCGCCTTGCTCTGGAGTTGCAGGCGAAGACGGCTCTCGGGCGCGGGCTTCGGACCAGCGAGACCCACCTCTACCTCGTTTTGCTCTTCCTGTGCTCTGAACTGAGATTTTAATCACAGAAGCAGTCACGTGATCTAATGACTGCTTATGGCATGATCTGTGGTTAATTCTGCGGTAGATCTGAATATTCAACAGAGAAAGCAAATACGTGATTTTTTCCTAAGAACTTATTTTGAGTAATAAAGTACACATTATCTAATGGAAAAATGCATCCAATTGTACAGAGTAGCTTTAATTGTGTTTATTCTTTGCTTAATTTTCATAATAGTTTATATTAAATCCAAGGTAAATGAATGCATGTAATATCGGTCAAAGGGAATGCTTTTATTCCGTAATTAGCCAAATGGACATGGAGCCTGTGGGACAGCTGGGTGCTGTCACCCGATTCGGAATCCCAGGAGTGATGCCTTTTCCACCTCCTGATTTCTACGAAGATCGATGTCACCGTTTGCATTATCGATAGCTCCATTTAAGCCCGAGACTTCTGGCACCAATTTATAAGAAAACATTAATATTTTATGATGAATAACTATTGAGTAATTTTGCTTTTTCTTTGGTTTTAGGTAGTGATGAGACAGACAGATGGACAGGTCGATTCTTCTATATCACAGGAATCTGAGTGACGGGCTGGGAAGATGGGGATGTTTAAAGGAGGGGGAAGAGTTTGTTACCTTGCTCTAGGTGGCTGACCAGGAGGATGTGACCTATGGCCCTGGAAGTGGGGCGGACATGTGAAGACGGGCTGCGTTACCTCAAAGTAAAGACTGTTTTTTCATTCTAATGATTATAAGTTCCCACCTAAAGTTCATTTGGTTTTATTCTCATGTAGAGGAACTGATGTGTCATTCTTACATCAGATTATTATTTTTTCAATTAATGGATCTGAAAAGAAAACCCATGCCTTCGCTTTGGTAGAATGCAAGGAAGAGCGTCTGGAAGCCGAAAGTGACTGAGGGCGACATCCGGCCCTCAGAGGCTGTGTGGCAGGGTCTGTCAGCGGAGAGTGCAGCGACTTGTGGGGTGTTTCCTTGTCTGGAGACCTCTCAATAAAACCACCCACCCACCCGGACCCAGAGAAACTCCTAGAAGCGCAAGGTCCTCAGGCAAAACTTCAGCCCGAAACGGCAGCGAACTGTCTCGGTGAAACCTGCTCCCCGCGTCTCGCCCTGGTCGCGCCCTTGCCAGAAGCACCCACAGCTTCAGAAGCCAGCATGCGGAGGAGCGAGTAGTCTCGGGGGACCAGTTGCCGCGCCGGGCGGCGGGACTCGGGTGCCAGTGTAGGGAGGCTGGAGGAGGCTGTGACACCCACCAGTGCCCCGTGCACGCTCGCCGCGCTGCTGCCGGGACCGACGGAGCCGCGCCGGCGCCCACGCAGTTCTCACCATGATGCTGCTGTGGACGAAGCCCTTGCGGTGCCGCGCGGGCTTCAGGTGCGGGTACTCCTCCGTGCTGGTGACCTGGATGCCCCAGACCTTCTTCCAGGCCGCGTACAGCTGCATGTGCACCGGGTAGACCCCCGAGTGGTGCGGCGCCACCGCGTAGCCCATGTGGGTGGGGATCCTGTGCTCCTGCAAGAAAGCCAGACATCCCGCCAGGGGCCTGTGGAGCCCAGTGACGTGGCGGCCACAGCCTCGGTGGAGGAGACACTGAGCTCTATGCCACGGCGGGAAACAAACGTGGCTAGCTTCGCCTTCCGGCAGCCCGCACCTGGCTCTGAGGGAGTGGGGACACCAAAGAGGCTCTGGGCAGGTGGCGTGTGTCTGAGGTCAAATCTGAATTGTGGACCCAGAAAGTCTGGGGAAGAGACAGGAATGGAACGTGGCCCTTCCTGAGATGGATGTAGAAAAAACAGAAAAAAAGGGTTATGAGCACCCGAAATATGAGAGATGGGGGAGCACAGTGTGGATGTGTGTGCGTGTGCGTGACCCTGTGTGTGGCAGTGTGTGTGGTGCGGAACGCAAGCAGAAGAGCAAGTGTAAACGGCACAGTGATGAGCTTCGCTGTGCGCCTGGGGGACGAGTCGGTCCCCCTGCGTGGTGTGCGCAGGATACTCTCTGCGCACATGGCTACCGTCCTCTGGGGAGAAGGCCTGGGGACAGGCGTCGGGAAGGAGCAGAAGCGGGGGCTGTGCGGTGGGAAGCTGCTGTGGGGGGAGGGGAGAGGGCCGGGGCAGCTGCCCGCAGTGCGGGGTGGGGTTCAAAGCCAGGGGCAGGGCTGGATGGGGGCAAGCGCAGTGCAGCACACGACCCCCAGCTGTGGGCCTGCGTGGCTCACGCTGTTGCTAGCGAAGCATGCACTGCATGTGAGGTACTTGCTTCGGGAAAAGAACAGTCAACTCTGAGGGCTGCAGGTGTAAATTTAAAACAAGAATATGAAAAAATTGCCAAAGAATGGCTCTACATTGTGAGGTTCATGTCTTCGACCTGCAAAAAATTTTCTAATTTTTGTGCATTTATATTTCTCACTTTCAGTGCATCTCGGCTTTATAAAGACTTCTCGTAGGACTGGGTCCCACCCACTGAGGTGACAAATGACCACATGCAGTAATACATGGAAGTCAACTGCACCCATAAAGAGAACTGCGTGCTGGCTTGACGACTGCATTCGCATTTTCTATTGCACAGCTGAGTCGGGTGCAACCCACGAGCCAGCGGCCAGCGGATTCCACGGCTGCAGTGCCCGACAGCCTTCCGCACGCATCGCCGGGGCCGGGCCAGGCCACCCGCAGGCCTCCGCCATCCCCCCTTTCACGGGGTGGCCCTTGCTGCCCAGCCACACGGGCCCGCGCCTCTCTGCACCGAGACGAGCTCTTTCCTGACATCTATCACGAGAAACGACCCTATGGAGAGACTGAATCCTGAAATCAATGCTGCAAAATGAGCTGTAGGCTTCCACTAGGCACGGGGGACAGTTCGGTCTTTCAGGCCGTGGCATGAGCCGAAGAATCAAACTTCTCCCAGGAGCTGTGACTGTGGGATGAGGTGAGGATGGAAGCCTGGTAACAAAGCCACCCGGAGTGACCGGAAGGGGACGGCCGTGCCCATCCCTGACACCCCACTGGGGCCGGGATGCCCGGGAGTTGTCACAAAGGGCCCGAGCATCATCAGGGAGCCAGCCCGCGATGCTCTGGTGTGAGGCAGACGGGTGGGTCTCCTCCTGAGAGACTTGTGGTGTGGGGCCGTCGAGCCTGCTGCCTGGGGCTGGCATCGGCGTTGGCTGCTCAGAGACCCCCGATTTATAGGGAAGGGAAAAACAATGTGTTTGGCTCTTAGGACTCTTTCAAGTGACCTTCACAGAGGTTCTGTCATAGTGTGTCTGTGATAGAAAAGCAATGGCGTCTGCGCGCGTGGACCCTCACGGTTTTCACTAATCACCTCGTTAGCCCACCTTTCTATCGCTGCGCGACACTGACCCCGCGTTCGGGGCCGGGGACGCAAGCTAAGTCTGTGGCGTCCTGGAAACCAAGACGGGAGAGGTGAAATCATGAAGAGAATTGAAATATCAACCGGCTTTCTCTCTTCAGGAAAAAAAAAAGAAAAGGCATTTCTCAACTGACAGGTAGTAAAATGAATTGTGGGCCGTTCATGAAAACACCAGAGGTAAAAAGCAATTGATTTGGCGAGGCAGAAGGGAGAGGTAGTGAAGGGCTTTTATTACCGTTATTGATTTCTGGGCTTGACGTGGCCCTGAGTCTCAGGCCTTTCCTCACAGGGACCCCCGAGCTCAATCAGACCAGCGGCCCACACGAGATAATCGGGGGCTTGTGCTTCCTCCATCCCAACGATAGCCCGCAACGGACAGAGTCCCTGGTATCTCCTCTCCTGCCGTCGAGGGGCTGGCTGGGCCGGAAATCCTCCCTCTCTACTGTCCAGGGCCTGGGACGCACGTCACGCAGGCGGGTCAGCTAAAACGCGAACTGAACGTGATGCCCACACAGATCACAGAAGCTGCAGAACCGGAAAGGCTTTCTAGTGCAAATAGAGGACGCATTTGGCACGATACACAGAGTCACGGAAATGACAGAGCACACTGGCCCGGCAGCGCTGTTATCACTGGTAAAAACGGTGTCTCTGGCGGCAGCCGGAGGGTCTATGACAAGGCTGCGTGGCACCCCGTATATTCACCGGAAATCTAACCTGATCTAATTTTCCCTGTCACATGACATTCCCAGTCGATAGGGAAATAAGGTAATGCGGTAATTGACAGACTGAATAAAAACAGGGTCTCCATTTTTCAAAAACTGGAATAAAATAAAATTAGCACTCCGTCTCTGATTGTAACCGACGTGGTCATGTATAATTTTCCTCTGGTCATATCTGCTTCCCGTTGCTCGGTGCCCAGTTCTCGTGACGTGTTTTTACGTTTGTGTCGACTGTGGTCCTTGTGTCCCTCTGGGGTGGCCCGGGTGTCCCTGTCGATGTGGAGACTGAGGCTCGGGCCGGAGGTGAGAGGCTCGCACTGGCAGGTGTTGGAGCCGGAGTTCGGCCCCGAGCCCCCACTGGACTCGCGGACTCAGCCTCTTCTTTCTGACCTCTTGCTGCTACTGCGACCCAGGTTCATGACGAAAGGGAAGTGATTTCTATCTATATTTCTGATGAAAAATGCAGAGTACTCCTGTCTTCTCTATTTTTACTTGGCGGGTCTAAGCAAAATGCTGTATTTCCCAGACTGCTCTGCAGCTATCGCTTCAGGGCAAACACGGGCCGGCCAGTGGGAAGGAGCCGGGACTGAGTTCCAGGGCGGGGGACGGGCGGGGGCTGGGCCTGCAGCCCTGGCTCCTGGGGCCAGCAGGCCGGGTCTGGGGGCAGGAGGCCTTCCAGGTGCAGCCCTGTTGCGGTTTGCAGGGCAGAGTGGATGCTTCCCGCTGCTGCCAGAGCTGCCCCCCGGGGCCGTCCCTGGCTGGTTCTGCATCCCCCGGCCCCCCGAGGAGTCCAGCTGAGAGTCTCTCCACCAGCCCTCCAGGATTACGGGGATACTTCCATCACCAAACCCACACGCTCGCTGTGGAAAATGCTCCCAACTGGCTCTGTGTCGAGCACAGAAGGCTGACGGATAGAGTGGGTCTTCAGCCCCTTCTAACAAGCATGAAAGGTGTAGGGGCGCCCAATGAGAGTCGGTGGTTTGAAGAGTCCAGTGCACTGCTGCCCGGTACTCGTCCAAGAACACTCACCGACCCATGGCAAACATCCCTGGTCTCGCAGGACACTAGCACGTTCCACACATGACTGTGAAATCGATGGACAGATCACCCCGTGCCCAGTGTACAGAGAAAACAAATCAGAGGCCGACCTATTTAAAAGATAAATACCACCCGCATTTGATCCAGGTCAACACTGTGCTGAAACCATGCAATGTAGGCGACAGGAGGTGACAGGGGACAGATTCCATCGAAGGAGCACTGCCCAATAGGAGGTGGCCACCAGCCTCTATGTGCCGCCGTGAGGACAGCCGCATCCTCACCGGTGGGCAGAGGTTCGTGGCCAACCCCCCACCCCCCCACCCCCCGCCCCGACCCTGCGCAGAGCTAGAGGGAACCATGGCGGGGGGTGAGCAGTGAGCATTTGGTGCTCAGCTGCGGACGTGCTTTCTAGAAGCCCTGGCCAGCACAGGGGACGAGAGGGAATGAGGGGACAGGTGGGAATCGGGAGGGCGGGCTAACGGATGCACGGAAGGCGCTCCTGGGCCTCTGGCATGTAGCTGCCTGGAAACCTGAGCCCGGGGAGGTCTCGGCACAGAGCGGGGAGAGGCAGACCGGGGCACCGTCCCCGTGGCTGTGGCCTCGTGTCTGCACTCAGGGACACACGGCTGGTGGAACGAGCCCACTGTGTGAGTGTCTGGGATGGCCGTGTATCTCTCCAGTCCTTAGCGGTGTGCCTGGGGCATCACTGGTGTTTAATACCTATTTTTTAAAGGAACAACACAAAAAGTGTTATGAAATAAATTCATCATAGATGTTTAATAGGTGAATATAAAAGGAGAATAAATGAAGTAATGATCGTATAATGAAGGCGTGGTAAAGAGATAACGCATTAAACAGGTGCTCTCTGACTTGACACATTGATTTGT
This sequence comes from Mormoops blainvillei, assembly GCA_004026545.1. Classification (NCBI taxonomy): domain Eukaryota; kingdom Metazoa; phylum Chordata; class Mammalia; order Chiroptera; family Mormoopidae; genus Mormoops; species Mormoops blainvillei. Next base: position 23,618 of record PVJD01012902.1, on the reverse strand, counting down.
CCTCCTGAACACACACGCCTTCCAGAAAGCAGCGCTGGAGCTAAAGGAAACACATCTCGTGATCTCTTTTTCCTTTCCTAAGGACTTTGAATCGTATCGTTGACTTTGAGAACGATCCTGGGATCCCCGAGTTTCCACTGTTTTGGGAATTGAAACCGTCTTCTGTTTTTAGAAGCGGCAAAATCACCGTCATGCGGCCCTGGAGACCGGCTGCGTTGGTCCTGGCACTTTGTGGGCTGAAGCCCAGGAAACGGTGGCGATCTCCAGAGAGCCCTGTGTCACAAATGGATTTTTCCTTTGAGAAGGAAATAGCACAGCAACACGTGGCTTCTGCGTGTGAACCTTTCGATCCTGAGTGGAGCTATTTCGGGCCATCGAGACCCATTCCTTCAATATTCCTGACCCCACTGAATGTCTACTTTCTGCTTAAAGGGAACGAACGGAAACATGACGGCAGTCTCCTTCACATGGTTTAAAATGGGGCTGACCAGGCCCTTGCGTTGCCAACTGATTTTTGGCCAGAATTCTTACTTTACTGACAATAAGGGCATTTAATGCACTTCAGTTCATTAATTTCCTTTAGTCAACACATACTTTCACATCCTAGAATGTGTCAGGGACCGTTCCAGGTGTGAGGACAGAGAAGAGAACAAGACGGAGAGAAACCCTTCCGTCAGGGGGCTCGTGTTTCAGTGTGGGGGGACCCCGGTGGGGTGAGGTTAGCAGGTAAACTGTGTGACACGTCAGAAGGGGCTAAGAGCTATGGAGAAAAACACCACTGAGAAAGGGGGCAGCATGGGGTGGGCTGCAGCCTCACAGAAGTTATCCAGGGATGGTCTCGTGGAGCAGGGACGAGTTTCAAGCTGCACTTGTTTGAGGCAGGCCAGGCAGGTAGCTGGGGAGGGTCATTCCGGGCAGAAAGGGCAATGCGTACATGGCTCTCATTTGGAAGAACCGGAGGCATTTTGGGGAAGAATAAGAACTGTTGTTTTTGGAGCTGAGTAGCAAAGGGTGGGGAGGGCAGGGGATGAGGTTGAGAGCAGGGTTGAGGAACAACTGCGGGGGGCGCCACTCGCCTGGACCTTGCCTTTCCAGAGGCGGCACAAGGGCGTCCGTTGCAAGGGAAGGGGAGGCCGCTGGTCCTTCGGGCCCTTGCATGTCGCTGGGCAGGTGCCGGGCTTTGCCCTGACCGGGCCGAGGAGCTATGGGGAGGTTTCGGGCAGGGAGAGGGTGTGACCTCGCCTGCCTTGGAAACAGAAAATTCTCCTGGCTGCCCTGTGGAGAGCCGACAGGAAGGGAGCGAGGAGGGAACTAGGAGTTAGTCAGCAGCTCCTGAAACCAGCCAGGGGCGAGAGAGCCGCAGCTTGGGCCGGGTGGGCGCAACGGGGCTGCCGAGAAGGGGCTTTCTCCTGGATATGGTGGAGCCTGGGGCCCACGGGCAGGCTGACTGCAGTGCAGGACAACTAGGACGCCGTTTCCATCAGGGAGCTGGGGAAGGCTAAAATTTACATGGTTTGGGGCGGGGGGACCGGACGCATGTCCGAGATTAGACGTCCGACCTTATAGGTGGGCAGGTGGCAAGTGACAAGAGCAAGTTCAGTGTTCGGAGGAGAGAGGTCAGCTGGAGACCCACCGACAGAGACATTTTCTCTGAAGTCCTAAGACTCGTTCGGACCCCCAGCAGAGTGCGTGGGGACAGGCAGAAGAGGGTTAAGGACAGCTCGCTGGGGACTGTGCCGTTGAAGAGTCTGAGACAAGAGGAGGAATGGGCGACACTGTGAGACAGAGGCCGCCTGTGACATGTGGGGGGGTAGGTGTCTGCAGGGACAGGATGGTTCCAGGGAGCGGGACAAACGCTGCAGCAAAGGGATGGCACGATGTAGAGCGTGCGGCCTCTTCGTGTCTAGCTCTTCATTCGCTGTTTCAGCGCAGAGGCCAAGGTGGCGTCCCCGTCCCGGGGCGCCAGTCACAGCCTGCGTCCACGTCACTCTTAATATAGAGTTCGCATTAATGAGTGGTGCCTGCGTGCGCAGGCGGGCTGTGCTAAGTGACTCTGACACCTCGGCGACTGGCTATGTGGGCTGTTCTAATGAGCGTGTTTCCCTGCAGACACGCGCATCTCAGACTGAATGCGGGCCCGCGCCTGCGTCTCCGTCCCGTCACCACGATGAAGCCGCGGTTGTAGGGCAGCAGCGGCGTTCATAGCCGATGGCTGCTTTTCAGGGACAGAAGAGGGTCCGCAGGCGGATGGAGCAAAACCCGTGCTTGCCGGCGGGAGGCGATGGCAGGAAAGCCACCCGGGACCTAGTGTGCGTCCTGAGCGGCCCCGAGGGCCATCAAGGTCACTGTCCCAGCTGCACGGTGAGGATGCTCGAGAGCTGGCCTGGCCACACGCAGCTTCAGGGGCTCAGGCCCCGCGAGGAGAGATCAGGGTTCAAACGGGGCTGAGGTTTCGCGGGGGCGATGACGAAACGAGAGTGGCAAGCAGGCGGGCGTGTCTGAGGGAGAACTTCTGGTGAGCGGGCCTGACCTGAGCTCAGTGAGGAGGGAAGCAAGGACCCGGGGAGGGTGAGGGGCACAGAGGCGACGTCAGGGGCTCACAGTAAACGCCAGGCTGCCGTTGGCACCTTCCCTGGCTGGTCGCCTCCGCCGCCTGGGCAGGTCTAGTTTAATTCAGTAATAAGAGAAATGGCGCCAGGCGTGAAGGGTTCAGAGCTTCCAACAATGTCTAACCTGGGAGAGACAATAACGTTCAAGATGCTTAAGTAAGAGTCGGATGGGAAGGGGAGAAGCCTCACCCATCCCCTTGTGACATCGTTTCCATAGTTGCTGTCAACAGAAACAAGCAAAACGAGGTCACTTGCAGTCATTTTGTTTCATACACTCCATTCTCACAGGGCATTCACTGGGAGCTGGTCTCAGGCAAAGATGACACCTAGCTTATCTGGTCACGTCTTATCTCCACTCCTTGTGCCTGGAGCGCACGTGGGGCGGTTTGATTTCTTAAATCTTCCAGCTGCCCCTGCTCATGGAATAAAGCTCTGGTGTAGGTCAGAGGGGAGGGAGTGCGTGTGGGTGCGTGCGTGCGTGGGAAGTCGGCAGGCTGGAGAGGGCCACCGGTCCTTCGTGACGCTGGTTTGAACGCCCTGCATTTCAGGGCACATGCCGAGCGTCGGAGAGATTCCCACGATCATGCAGACGAGGGTATGAAGTGGCCGACTTACACGCATCCCTTCACGGGCGTGGGCGCGCACCACCCGGCGCTTTCTCTTAGTGGTGGAGTCCGTTTCTAGTGTTAATTTAGAGTCGAGTTGAGATTTCCCTTAAGAGTCATTTCCCCCTTAATGTCAGCGGACCGCACTTACAGAAATGCTTCTCCAGCCCTTGGGGTGGGTGCGAGCCCTCCCCTGGTTGGCAATCCCGCCCCGTCCCCCAAATAGCGGTTGTGATATGACATTTGGTCCTTTGGGGACATCCTGGGCCTCTCTAAGGTTTCTAAGGTATTAAAATAATTCCTATCTGTGACTGTTTTTAATTCTGTGGAAACTTCACTACCATGTGAAATAGGTTAAATTTCATCAAACAAAAGGTAATTTTATGTTAATAAATTGTACCTATATGTTTAAGAAAACAAATAAATTATGCTCACTTAAGTTACTGCCTATAAAGATGATTACATTATATCCCTTCCTGTAGACATGCTGACACGTTTCAAACAAAAATCACACCAAGATATGATATTTCCATCTTGTCATCATCATGTTAAAAAGTGGCATCGCATTTGGGAACCCAAGCATCGGCACAGGCCTCGTCTCAGAGCAACTTCGCTGCGGGCGCAGTCCGGTCTCCTGCGTGATTAACCAGCGTCGATGTGTTCGGAGACAATTTCTCACATTTTCAAATTGTTCAAGTCACTGCTGGCATGGGGACCTGAAGTGTCAGTGTGGCGAGGGGGCTGTGGGATGATGGAAATGCGCACCCAGGATGGCCAAGCACGAGACAAACACTCAGGTTGAAAGAATCTTTCGAAGGGAAAAATGCAAGAGAAAAGAAAAGGAAAATAAAAATGGGGTAACTGATGTGCTTGATGGATTATCTAATTTGAAAGTGTGCGCTCAGTACAGCAGGAGTTAAATAATTAAAAAAATGTTTAAAATCTTGGCTCTTGATCATTTCACAGTCATTTAATAATTAAAAACAAGTTTGGTCATTGAAGCAATAACGTTAAAATCTGTCTGTGAAAGCTCACTGAGCTATTATTGACCGCTTTAAGAGTCTACGCACGACATGGCCATCTAATCTTTGGGCGCTAAACAGGCACGAAGTCTCACTACCGACACTCCCTAGGAGCGCTGGGCCCTGTCTTCAGGGTGTTCCACATAAATACGCCTTTCGTGGGTCGACGGACTTCAGACAATGGGGCGCTTCGAAAGTAGGTAAAACCCCAAACAGCTTAAGAACAAAAAAAAGCAATGGAAAAACACTGGGTTCAGACTGTGAGCAGAAAAACAAAAGTGGAAACAGAAACAGATTATCGAAAAGAGCTTGTATGTCTTGAGTATCGGTGAGTCTGGCGGGGAGGCGGCGGTTCCCAAGTCCGAGGGCCAGCAGTGAGCCCCCGCGGCCCTCGGTCTGCTCCATGGTAACGCCCTCCCTCCCAAGCAAAGCTGAAACTGCTGAGAGACAGAAACAGAGACCTGGGGCGGAGGGCGGGGTCTGCGTGTCTAAGCTCCTCCCATTCGTGCCGTGGGTGTCCCTCTAATTGGCCGGAACTATGTTAAATGTCCCCTACAGAAAATAAAAGCTCTAAAATCAGTCCTTTGGCTAGACACTTAGGCTCCATAAGAAAACTCTGGATTCATTCAGAAACAAAAATATGAAAACGGGCATAGTAGTCTCTCCCCTTATCCTCGGGGGGGGCACATGTTCTAAGACCCCCAGTGGATGCCTGACACTGTAGATTGTACCAAACCCTTCATCTACCATCAGCGACCGTGTTCAGTGTTGGATGACAAGCAGATGGAGGACCGCAAGGCAAGTGCCAATGTCTCGTGTCTGTTCCCAACTTGCATGTCAAATATGCAAAAAGTCATTTGTCGGTTTTATCATCATCATCATCCTGTGATTCCAGAGGAAGTGATCATATACTCCTTGAAGAAATGTGGTGAAAACCATGGCAGCCGTGAGGATGGCGGCGGTGCGGACGACGAGGAGGGTGACAAATGCTTTTTGAAATACTGCAGGCCGGCACTGAGCTAAGCCTCTCTCTCTCTCTCTCACACACACAACCACACACCTCGTCTAATCCTCACAAAAGTGTGCGTGTGGGAGCTACTATCACCCCATGTCACATCTTTGGAAACTAAAGCCCAGGAATTTTAAGTCATTTGCTAAGGTCACCCGTCTAGTAACTGGCAAAGATGAAATCTGAGCCAGGATCGGTCTGAAGCCAAACACATGCGCTGACCTAACGCCCCGACGACTGGGTACGGCCTGCCCAGAGAGAGCTCGAGTCGCAGAAGATTCGCCGGCAGAACAGCTCGGGCTTTGTCTTATTCAAAGGAGCTTGGCCGTTTCTCCTGCGTTTTGAGCACAGTTCATTGTTCTGTGTAATATAAACAAAACCTAATATTTAGAGGAAATATTTATTTCCCTTAAAGCAAGCAAATTAAATATTCGCACTGCTTTACACAGCCATTTGCTTATCTCCTGGGGGAATCTCAGCTGTGCTCTCTCAGCACCAGCCCCTGGGGAGAGCTGGGGTTCCTCGGGCTCTTCTCAGAAGGTGACTTAAATGCACAGAAACTATGAAGCAGAAAGGACGCCTTTCAAGGCTCCACACCTCACCAAAAACAACGGTCACAGGCACCTAGAAGGGACAGATGCCTCGACAGACTCATGGTAGCGCTCTTTAAGTGGCAGAAGTCGTTCATTTCCTTCAATTATTACTGCCCAGCATTAAAGTGCACTTTGCAGGTGGTATTTATCCCTTCGAGGTTAGACACGGTCAGCATAACATAGCTAGTTGGCAGAGCATCGCTGCTACAGATAAAACAGGAATCTGGGGGTGGGGTGGGGGTCTGTGATTTGCCCTCTGCCAGGAGAACCAAACGGAGAAGCCTGTGCCATGGAGGGTCTCCATGCGAGGGGCCCCGTGCCCCCACCTGCCAACACAGGGCCAGCAAGTTAAGGGCTCACCAGGACGCAGCACATGGCAAGAAAAGCCATTTCTCTCTAAATTCACTGCTAAGTAGTATGAATATTAATAGCTAGTGAAATACCAGTTCTAACTTGCAGGCACAAAGTCCGCCCGGTCTTTAGCGTTGTGGGCTTGGTGAGCGCAGGGATCGAGAGCCTTGGAGACGGCCTGACTAAGCGGGCTAGGGGCCCGTCAGCGATGCCGCTGTGCTTCTAGAAACCCTGTGTGCTGTCAGTGGGCGGCTGACGAGAAAGCAAAGCATTTTCACCCGTCATGCGAAACACTGACCATCGCGCCGTTTAGACCCTCCGGTTTACTCTCCATATTCATCTTGCAGGTTTTCTGCAGCACCCACTCTCGGCACAGACGGGGCCGTGTTCCTCAGAAGCTACTCGTCTTTGCAGTACTCATGTGTGTTAGCGCGACCGTGGGTAACAAAGGGCACCGCGAAAACAGGGCCCCTGGGGCGGGCGCTGTGACCCTGGGGAGACGTGCCGGCCATCCTGCAGACCTCGGCCCATGCTGTGGTTGAGGAGCGCGGGCTCTCTGTGTGACCGCCCACAAGTCGCCGACGCAGGAGCCGAGAGCTGTCACTGTGCCTTTGCAAACAGGCCCGGAAGCTCGCTCTAGCTGATGCCTGAGCTCAGGGCCTCTGGTTTGACGGCTTCATCTGAGTGAGGTGGGAGTCGGGCCACTGGATCCAGGTAACGAGGCAGTGGTCACACGAGAAAGCTATGGATCTTACAAGCCACAGACTGGACAACGAGAAAAAAGAGATGCAAAACTGCGACAATTCTTGGGTCACAGTTTGGGAGCAAATGGTCGTGTGATGTCAGCAGACCCTGGGGACACAGCGAGGGTCCAGCCGCACAGCCACCTGTACTAACAATGGAACCTCCAGTCCTTGTGAAAATGATATGACGCTTAGTATGTTTTCATTCATTTAAAAGCAGTAAGTTCTGCACTTCAGACAGTTACTCTTTGAAATGGCTAAAGCATTCAGTCCCCCAAACCCTAAAACTTTTCAGTGACAAACAGATATCAGAGGTTGAGTCTGTAGGTGTCCAGCCCTGACCACCCCGGATAAAACGCAAGCCAGGGCAAAGGGCGGTGAGAAGTTATTGTCGCAGAGGGGGAAGGTGGTAGTGGGTGGGCTGTGTCTGTGAACAGCACTTTCAAACAATAGGTAAGATGTGTCTGAATGTTCAACGCAAAAGGCAAAGATAATTAACAGCCATCAGAGAGAGCGCTCCTGACCGCATGCACACACGGGCACGCTTCCACACTCCCGTAAATGCTGCCTGCTGGTCGGTGCCCCACAGTCAGGAGCAGAGTCACGTGAGCGTTCGCGTGATGAGCCTCACGTTTGCTGCCTGTCACCCCCCGCTGCCGTGTTACATTTTCCTCCCTTCCTGAGACCGTTTTACTCGTCACAGGCTTCCAACAGCAGGATGAAATATAGTCAAGATCATAGGAATATTCAATTTTCTAAACATTTGCAAAATTTCCATTACTCTGTCTTCCAAGGAAATGCCATTAATTTTTGATGTCACCATTTCATGCTTTCTGAAATTCAAAAACACTTTTTGCAGACCCTGCTTTAGGATTTAAAATACTGATACAAAAAATAGACGCAACAGAGTTAACAAACACGTTATCCCCCAAACCATCATGGGTTTCAATGTGAAAGCCCAGCCCAGACACAGTGGCATTCAAGGACAACGGCGAGCAGCAGTAGCTGCATTTCTATTCCAGGGCTTAACCCTGCCGCCAGGTGGCCACTCAGGCATAGAGGGTTTCGCTAGGCGGCTGCGTGGATTGAAGTTGATAAAAATGAGGTAAACCAGGGGCAGTCCCACCCACAGGGCGCGAGAACGGGGGGAGCTTCCTCTGAGGAAGGAGAGACAAAGGCAGTGTGTCCTTCTCACACGCCCTTCCGTCTCGGACCCAGAAAGGGCATGTCTGCGTGGACACGAGGTGAGGTCGCTAGGCTAACCTTTAACCTGCACTGCCATCCGTGGCTCTTCGGGGAACGTGCAGCGCCGTGTGTACTGGCTGGGAAACGCTTCTCCAAATTCAGGAACCCAGGGCTGGGTGGGGCCGGCTCGGCAGCGATTTCTGGGAACAGGGGACCCTTGGGGCCAAAGCCAGAGCTCCTGAACCAGGCAAAGGAGCGGAACATAAGAGTCACGACGGCGGGGTGACGGCCATCCCCAGGGGCTGCAGGACTGGAGGCCCACGGGGGCCCTTCGAGTGCCAGCATGGAAAAACCAGACGGGGCCGCCAGCACAGGGGCAGGGGGTTGGCGGCTCGGCCTCTGGGGCGCTTTTAGGGGCGTTTGGAGGACTTTCAGTCAAACGTGACGTCCTCTTAATTACGCACCACTAGGATCTGTGTGGCTGCTTTCAGAGGCGGATTTAACAGTGGGCACACTGGGCGCGTGCCCTGGGCCCTGACTTCTGAAGGCATGTATTTCTATTTTCCCCTGTCTCTCTCTTTATTTTAAGGGGTCCAATATTTTCATCTGTGCCAGGGGCCTCAACCGACCTTAACCCGCCTCTGGTTGCTTCGATGCGTGGACCCGCGGGCCGTTGGCACAAACCGCCAGCGCACATGGGCGACTCTGGACTTCTGGGCAGTGCTGTGAGGAGCGACGTGGACTGTCGCCCAGCAAGGCAGCCATAGTGTGGAAATTGTTTCTTGAAAAATCTAAAGTCTTGAGAAAGCGAGCAGAGGACATATAATAAATGAAAAACCATTTAAGAAAATCTACGAAGCATGGTAAGAACCGTGAAAGTGTGTGCACGTGAGCCGCAGCTCCCTCCCTGACCGACCTACCCCGGCTTCGCCAAAACTCTACCCCAGCTCGGGGCGCCCAAGAACTCGGGCTCCTCTCCGCTTAGCTCCCCCGAAAGCTGGGCACCAGCGTCTCTCGCCCTTGGGCTCTGGGTACCAGAGCTCCGTTCTAGAGGGGGCAGCGGAGCCTTGTCCCCACAGGGCCTGTCCCAGAGCAGCAGCTGTCTCTACCTGGTGCAGAGACGCAGGAGGCCAGGATGACTGGTCCATGACTTGTCCTGGCTCCGGTTCAGGTGTTGACGGTGGCTCTGAGCCGGGAGAGGCACGCTGAGAAGGCTGGTGGCCACCACCCCAGCCCAGCTCCCTGCGCATAAATTGGGTGTCAGGCCGAGGCTGTCCCCACGCTCGGGCCTGGAGCTTCCGTGCAGAGTCTGCCCGGGGGGAGAGGTGGGTCACAAGGAGAAAGAGTCCTGGTTGTCATAAACACAAGGCTGTGTCTGCATGATTTGGGGGAGGTACAGGCACAGCCACCACCGGCGGCAGCTCTCTCCCCACTGTATTTCACGGTGTCATTGATGTCAGTTTTCAGCGGAAGCCCCCGCGCAGCTGAATTACCCGGCAGGCTCCCAGGACTCCACGGTTTTTCATAGCGGTTCCTTGACGAGCTTGGGTTTTTATGAGAACAATTTAAGTGTCAGCATTTGTCATATCAGCAGTGTTGTATCTAATTATGAAAAAAGTTATAAAGAATTTAGAAACACACGTAGCATTTTTGAAGCTGGATTTAGAAGCTATGTCTTTATTTCGAATCCTGCACTTAGGACTCATGAGTAAGATTTCTGACCACTTAATAAAAACTCACATCGTTACTGAAAAGTTACACTGTAGATAAAACGTGATCTTTTTTCCTTCAGGATGTTTTTGGTCTCCGACTAATAGGAAACAGAAAGGCTGCACTCATTTGAAGATTTTAATGGGTCCACATGCGAAACTTGATACGACCAAACCCCGTTTCTTAACCCTTTCCACACAAATCTATGGAGGAACACACATAATTCCGGTTCACGCTGCAGGCGCTTCCCGGGGCCTGGGCAGTGGGCGCGGGTCAGCCGGGGATGACCCTGGCAGCTGCCCTGTCACGCGCTCTCAGGGCCGCCCCCTGTCTGCCGCCCCCTGAAAAGCATCGCTTCCATTTAGCGGCAAGTTCACGCAACCGAGTGGCAGCAAAAATGCGTGACGATTAAAAGGAGGAAAACGAAGAAGTGCAGGGTGGGACAAGAGTGGGTTTACCATTGCTCCCGCAGGAAGGTTAACAGACAGGAACGAACCCTGAGTTTCATTCTGAACTGAACCTACTCTTGCCCCACTCTGTATTTCCCCGGCCCCACGGTCACACAGGTGCGGCGTCTCGAAACAACACATTCTTGGCTGTCCCTGCTTATCATTAGACTAACGACTCCACACGCACACACACACACGTGCATACACTCATGGCATGTGTCCGTGGATGAAGTGTGAACACACGCATGCACATATTGCATGTACATGTGCCATAGATCAGGCATAACACCTACACGTGACCCCCACGGGCCCACCTACAGTCACCTGTGTGCGTGTGAACATCTGCACTGAGAGTGACCATGCTTTGCGGTAAAAAAGCTCTTCCTGTAAAGAAACGGTCTTGAAATATGTTTCTGCCATGATTTTCAGACATGTTACAACAGAAAACAAACTCTACCCTGAGAGAATCTAGGGAAATTCTACAAATAAAACCATTTTGATTGATTGTTCAACCATTTTTGAAATATCGATAGAAAGCTTCTATGTGACTGGAATCCTTTTTGTAAATGCGGGAACTGGGCTTTTTGCTGATAAACCCTCTGCCAGCCAAGGTCATGCCAAGGAGTAGTGGGGCACGTCCAGGGCGAGCTAAAGAAAGCGCTCCAACCACTGTGGGGTTTTCCAGCACATACCGGCTGTCCAGCGTGGAAAGCTCCTCCCACAGTTGCAGGGCTGCTTCCCTGGGGGCATTTGGGGACCTCACTCCCGCCTGTGGACCACATTGTTGATGACAACAGCACTGCAGACTGGGCGCCAATCGGCGGCTACCTGGTGCGGTGCCTCGGGCTGGCATGTGTGTGGGCATCTACTCACTGTCTAAACACTTCATAGTTTAGAGAATGAGAAAGGGAATCATCACCGTTTCAGGGCAGAAGATCGAGGCTCCCACCCCGTCGCCCACGTGGATGGTTGTGTCACTTGCATATGGGAAGATGATAATTTCATAAGAAAGATGCGCGTTTCCTGGCCCTCGGATCACACCCAGTGTCACCCTGTGAGGACAGTTAAAGGCAAGGCTCTGAATGTCACAACTCCAGAAGAACACTGCCCCATAGTGTGTGTGTTTAATGGACTTCATTTCGGTTGTAATATTTTGACTATGCTACTTATAATCAGGTTTGTTTTTCTTTTTTTACAAAATATACTGATACATTTCCATCCAGCCCTTTGCCACACCGACTTAACGAATGTAATTGTTCTGCATGGATTTGAGATAGCCTTCAGCGTTTCATTAGAAAGCAATTACCCGGGGTCTCCCCCAGTGCTCCGCAGGGTTTTCAAAGGGAAGTTACACAAACGGGTGAAATCGACGAAGAGGAAGCAGAAGCCGCCTGCCCCCCAAGCAAGGCTTTAGCGTGGGAGTGAGGTGAGGAGGTTTCGGCCAATGAGAAACGGCTTATTTTCCAAGTAACCGCAGGGAGAGAATTCAGCGCGCTTACTCCAGGCAAGTTTATTTTTTGAAAAGGGAATATTTACTAAATTCCACAATGTTCTGAAGCAGTACGATTTTGGTTAGACATTGCCTGGGAGTAAGTAGATATGAATCTTATAAACTCACATTTTCAAAAATATTGGGCTTTTTAAAGCAAGACGTAGCTGCATACTCCTCTGGGTTTAGAAAGATCGTAATTGGTTAACTAACCAGTTATGATTAATTATGCAATTATGCTGAATTCAGTAAGCAGGTTGCCGAACCCGGGCAAGTGGCACCGCTCTGAGCGCAGGGTCCGCATCCGCCACACAACCCCAGCCGGCCGTCACTATCGCTCTTGTCTTGCAGACGGGGAAACTGAGGTGCGGAGAGGCTGAGTCATGTCTGTCTCCGATGGAGCAGCTGTAGTTGGAAATCGGGATCCAAACCCGGGTGTCGCGTGCCTAGTGCGCGATTGGAACGGCTGATGGTGCCGCCCACACGTGGACGTGACACAGGCCTGGCCTCAGAGACGGAGAGGGTGGCGGGCGAGCTCGCCCTCCTGGGTGCGGCCCGGATGGAAACTGGTTTAGATTCTGGGGCCATAGGGTCCCTTCGGAATGGCCTGCTCCCTGCGGCGGAAGCAGCTGCGGGCGGTGGTGAAGACGCCCACGTTGCCGCAAGGTGTTGCTGGGAACGTCGGCACTCAGACTGCGCGCAGCTTCCCGTCCCTGAGCATTACTGTGCCTGGGGCCGTTTTTCAACCATTTAAAAAGGAAGACACACACACACACACACACACACACACACACACACACACACACACAGGACAGAGCCTTCCCAGCTCAAGGACGACGCGGAGCGCACAGTGCAGGCCGGCGGGGCCCCTGGGACGGCCACTGCGACCCCGTCCGGAGCGGGGACGGCCGCCCCAGCAGCGCGCGCGGGTGCGAGGAACACAGGCGCGGCCCCTTTAACATGGAAGTGGGACCGCCGGCCCAGAGGGGCTGCCAGGCGCACCTCAAGCCTCTGAGGGTTAAAGAGGGAAAGACCCTTGGCCCGGGCCCAAAGCAGACTTAGGTCCCAAAGAACTCTGTAAAGGCACTGAGAAAGCTGCTATCTTGACTGCAGGACGGACGACCGTGGACCCTGCGAAGGAAGACACCTACTAAGGGGGGCTGCTGGCGGCTGACGGGCCCCAGTTGAAAAGCAGAGCCTGGCGGCGGTTCGTGCCCACGGGCCCCTCGCTGCACGCCCGCGCTCCTGCCCTCCCCGCGGCCCTTACGGAGGAGCTCCTGGAATCCCGCGTCAGCCAGCGGGACTGAGGCTTTCCTTGTCCAATCAGGGCCGTGCAGCCATAACGGACCGATCGCAGCAGCTCTACTCTGACCAGTCAGGACAGTGCCTTTTGGACCACTCCGGCTGTGACGATTTGGAGACCTCACGTGCATGAGGATGGACCAATCAGGAGCCAGGGACGGAGACCTCTGTCTACATAAGCCGGCTCCCTTCGCGCTCCGGGATCGTGCTTTCTAGCTGGGCCCCCAGGGTCGCCTCCCGTGGTGCTGTTTTCCCAGCCCTGCTGTATCACGGGGGAGCTGCGTGGCAGCGAGTAATTTTTTGTCACTGCACTCCAAGTTGGGGATTCCTGTTGGTGTTGAATTCGCTTCTACAGCCACTGGTTGATACTAGAGGCAGACTGAAAATGACTCCCAAAAGCGACTGCCAGACGCAGAATTCGTGCCCCTTTGTTAGCTAATCCGAAGTAACGCCGATGTGCCCATCCCTCTCTCCGTTCTCATGAACACCCATTGCCTGGTGTCCTAATTAGGATGCTGTTCGGGCTTCTGCCCGAATCAGAGCTTCCCCAGCAGCTATTCTCCTTGGACCTCAAATGCCCGTTGCCCGCCCCTTCGGCCTTTTCCTTTTAGATTAACACACATCAAATGACAAGTCGTTGGGAACACAACCTCGGGCTCTCGGACGATGTCCTGAGTCAGAAACTCCAGGCGTGTTGCAGACAGCCTGCTTAGTGGAAGGAGACATGCTAAGCTCAGAGAACCCCTGGCCTGGGGTTGTGACTCCATGACTCCCGGCATCCACCTGCCATTCATCCTGCGACAGTGCTTTGAGAGGCCAGTTACCATGCATGTGCCGCGGACAGAATGGAGAAAGTATGATGTTCTTCACAGAGGCAAGAATAATCCTTCCATAAACCAGGGTGGGTGGGGGGCTTTCTGACAATGGCCTTCTTTTAAAAATACATTTGGCGTCACCTAATGGCACAATACACACACACAGGCCTGAAACAAAATAACACAAAGGAATCTGTGCTCTTAACACGTGAGATGCACTTGCTGATGTTTCCTCTTCTATTTCTACCGATTGAACCCAATAAATTGATTTTGCCATCCACTTACAGGGCTGTCCAGCCTTGTGGCATGGCCAGGACACTCTGGAGGAAGAAGAGTTGTCTTGGGCCACACATTAAATACACTGTGATGTGTAATCACAAAAAAATCTCCCAATATGTTAAGTAAATTTAGGAGTTTGTGTTGGGCCACATTTACAGCCACCCTCTGCCGCGTGCCACCCGCAGGACACTGCTGTGTCGCAGCTCCCGGGGGAACACACACTGAAGTGCCGCACACTCACCAGTGCGAACTCCTTGTTGAGGGTCATCTGCTCCACCAGAGAGGACTCGTTGTGGAAGAGGTGCGGCTGCATGTGGCTCCACATGTGCGGGAACCACCAGAACTCGTCCGCGGACCGCAGCAGCAGGTCGTCGCCCTCGTCCTCCTCCGCGGTTCCTGGAAAACACAAGGTCACGGTGGCTTCAGTGCAAATTCCCTGTTAGCTTAAAGACTACGTTTGTCAGAGTTTTATTCTTCTGACTACTGACACACAATCCAATTTCGTGGTGTTCTAGGGAAAAGAATGACCCTCCTCTGAGTTACGTCAGCGGCCATGGGGTCGGGCCGCGAGTGGCTTGATCTAGGACTCGGGGGGCACTGGCTCACCGCTGCTGTCGAGCATGGCTGCCACAGGGTGGGAGGGAGCGGCAAACTTGTGTTCGTTTTTGGTTTAAGATCAGCAGCTGATAATTTGCTCCCTTATGTCATGCTGCGAGTCTACAGTGAGCTTCGAGTGTAACGGATAGGGGTTGCTGAAGTTCTTTAATTACAAAGATAATATGTGCCATTGAAGAAGTGCGGACAGCGCGCACTAGTGATGCATGAAGCTTGAAAACAAAAGCAAAACAAAGACAGAGACCACGTTTCAGAACAAACCAGTGGAAACATTTTCGTATCTTTCTTTAAAATCTTATTCTACATTAAAAAAAAAAAGTTAAGCTCCACCCATATAAACCCTTTTGTGTCTTTTCGTTTTTAGCTTAATAGTATCAACATAAACATTTCCCATTTTGATAAAAATAGTTCATAAGATGTAAATGATGAATCTACTAACACGTTAGGAATATGATTTGAGATTTAGAGCTAATATCAATTTCTCATTTGCTATTAGGAAAATTTGTTAACAGTGCCCAATGCATAGAAAAAAAAAACTATTTGTCAAAGTGAAAAGAAAACAGTAACTTGGTGCTAAGAGAATTCATAAGTTGCAGCTATTCAAGAATATTTCGTATGAAATTATTAAAGTATTTGTACAATTTTACAATATTCAGTTCAATTTTAAAATGTTCTGATCAATGTTCACAAGAGCGTTGATCCCCGTTTAGTCTCTAGATACCTAACCAAGGAAGTGAAGCAAAATAAATCCTGGCTTATAGTGTGAGGTGTATTTCTTTGGTTTCTTTTTTACAGGAGCCTGCTTGGTTTTATATTCTTTACTTCAATTAAGGAAGGAAGTGTGAAAGTTCTTTCTTAGGGGAGTCCTCTCCCTCCGTGAAGTGATCACGGACCACGCAGTCACAAGTGCCCTGACGGGGGAAGGGCTGTCTCTGGTGCCCATCGATTCTGGGGTCGGAGCGCCCCCGCGTGCCGCCCACCTGGCTCTGTGACCTCGGACAAGTAACTTCTCCGAGTCCTGGTTTCCTGGCCTGAAAACGGGGACGTGAACACCTCTGTCACGGCGCCCTTGCGGAGAGTCAGTGAGATCAGTTTACTAAAGCGCTTCACACTGCGACTTGCAGACAGCAGGCACTCATGAATATTAGATCGCTTTCTCCTTCAAACAGTATTTAGTAGTTTATACCGGCAATGTTCTAAGTGTATTTATTTTTAAACACCCTTCAGGACGTCCCCTGCCTGGATTACTGACGCCTGACTGTCAGGGGTCGGGCGCCTCTTGCTTGCCCTGGACGGCCGCTCCTGAAGTGGGGAATGGCGGGCAGTGCGACTCAGTCTGCAGAGCGGTGACCATCAGAGCTTTGATGTCCGCTGAGGGGGCACCAGCTCCTGTGCACACGCGGGTGGGTCTTGTTCCCCGCACACGGCCCCTGGCCCACAGCCCTGGAAAGGCGTGAGGCCCCGGACTCAGAGTCTGGGCGCCGTGGCTGCCAGCACGGCAGCTGCCACTTGGAGGAAAGAGCGGTTGGGGATGCGATGCAGTCCCACGATCGTGATGAGTGGCAGGATTCTTAACTTGGGTTAACGTTCTCTGACATGCTAGTGCTACAGATGTCCAGTGCGTTGGTCTTTAATAATCTACTGAGAGTATCAACTATTGAAATCCAAATGAAGAGACGTTTATCACCCCCCAGGTGAATTTTCAGGACAGAATGTCTTTGCTACAGACCACGTGTTTCTCGTGGCCAGCACGTAGCCAAGTGAGGCGGAGGTTAGAGGGTCACCTCCGGTCACATGTGGTGAATGACCGGGTCCTCTGCCACTGCCCACCGTACTCAGATCTGGACTGTTTGAGGGGCTTCCCGCCCCTCCCCCCCACCTTCCGGTGGCTGCTAGGGTGCGGGAGGGGCCCAGGGCTCCATGGAAGGACGGTCCATAAGGCTGTCGAGATAAGCGTGTGCTGCACCACAGGAAGTCTTACACTTTTTACTGGAGATTGTGGGCGTTTATAGCCGCTGCCCGCAGGGTGGAGAGGGACGGCCGGAACCCCCCTCACCAGGCGGCCGGGCTGACCCCTGGGTAGCTCCCCTCGCCCCACCCAGGTCACGCGGCCCACAGCCTCGGGAAGGGGGGTCCTGACACCCGAAGCGGCTGGGTGGCCAACTGGGTGCCGGGCTCACTGTAGCACCTGATGTGCGAAGCAGAATTTCAAATGTTATCAAATCCAACTGAGCAAAGATACAAACTTTCACTTGCTGTAAACATATTTTTCTATATAGAATTTGCTGTTGGGTTACACATGAGAACACAGCTGCGGTTCATTCAGGCTTGTATGTAACTCGCGGTGCAGGCCGTGGGGAGCCTGTGACGGGCTGAGCCTTCGCTTCTAATCTGGCTCAGATTCAAGTTCACATCGTCATTAACTGGAAGCGCAGTGTGTTTGTGCTCACGTAAAAGTTACTTCCTTTTATTCTTCTGATTCCCAGAAAATATAAAGTGTTTCAATTCACAAGTGAAATATTGAAGAATTGATCTCTTTGTTACCACTTTTGGAGGATCTGTGTTATGAGATAGTAGTATGTTTCTGGAAGTTCTTTAAGTCTGCCAAAATAAGAGTAATTTTGGCAAGATCTGGGCTACAGGTTAATTCCCATAAGGCACCCTTGTAACATTAAAATGAGGTATATAAATTTCAGTGTCTGCATTACCGCTTTGGTACAAGTGCCCACCTTACAGTTGCCGATTGTGTATAAACACTGTAATTCCTATGCGAGAACCTGGCAAGGTTTCAAGCAGTTGGATGTAGGAGAAACCGATTTTAAATATTATACTAAATAAAAAGAACTGTATTGTGATAAAAATTAATTAAAACTATCTCTATTTCCAAAATTAGAATATACAGACCCGTGAACCATTCACTGTTTGCTTTCTTGATGATATTTGATTGACATACAACAATACTTTTAAAAACAATGACACACACTTTCCCAGCACCCGCAGCCTGCTACACGCTGCCCTAGATGGAGAGATGGGGCTGCCCGGCCTGTTCTGGAGACGCAGAAACGAGGCACAGAGAGGCTACGTGACCCGCGGCTGCTCATGCAGCGGGTGAAACCTCAGAGTCTGCTCCACACAAGAGTCATCTGCTCCCAACGTCTGGCCCTAGAGCCAGTACCTCCAGGGCTGTCCAACCCGGGGCCCACGGGTTGCATGCGGCCCAACACAAAATCATAAATTTACTTAAAACATTGAGATTTTTTTGCGTGTGATTATGTGTCACAATGTATTTAATGTGTGGCCCAGGGACAGCACAAAGTTGAACACCCCTGCCACAGGAAAGGAAAAACAAACAGAGAAGGGACCTAACTCCGATTTTCACTTTCACATTTGAAAGCTAATAGTTCTACAGGAAGGGTCTTTTTCTGTAAAATGAACTCTAATGGAAAAGACCAATATCAATCCAATTTGCAAATATTATTCTCGAAGTGACTGACTGAGCCATAGTCAATGTATTATTAATAAGAAAGAACGGCAATAATTATCTGCAGAAATCATGCCCTGCAAGAGCATTTGCAGCCCACCCTCCGGGGGGCATCTTCATGCTGTGATGTCTCCACGTTCCACCGAGCTGTCATTGTGCAATTTCAATCAAGGTGGAGATATTTCCAGACCAAAATATTTTACTCCAAACTCCATGCTTTCATTTTTTTTTTTTCTCTTTTTAATCAATGGTATGTCCTTCCTCCTTCGGTGCGGTGCCCGTGAGTGACTGGCTTTTGGGAAGGCGCAGTGCTGTGTCGGTTTGGGTGAGACTGTTTTTAGCACGTGAAGGACAGGGACACTGAACAGGAAAGGATGTGTGGGAAATACAAATGAGAGAAGCCGTGTAAGGAAAGCGGCATCTATCCTGATGACAGCGGGCGTGTGGGATTAGATGTCTTCCCCACAACGGGGCTCATCACTCAGCGGTGTCCTGGGAGAGAGCAGGCGCAGCCCTGCGACAAGGCCACCTCCTCAGGGTTATACCGCGGAGCCCAGTTAAAAGCTCCGTGGAGGAAAGAGGCTAGATGGGGGGAAGGGCGTGTCCTCCGCTCCGGGCGGCACCCGCGTTTGACTGCCCTGAAGTCAATTAACGTGAAGTCGGTGCAAGAGAACGCACCCTGGAAATACGTTACGTTATAGATGCGCTTCATAAACTAGCCAATCAATTAAAGCTTCCTGCTTACGGGAAGGAAATTGAACTTCTAGGACTTACAAGTGTATACATATTGTCACTCTCTAATGTCACTATCACCACAGCATGATAGAACAGAGTGTTTCTTCCATTATTTTTGTTAGGTTGATACCAATGGAAAGAGTTGATGAGCCCACTTAAGAGAGACGGTTAAAATGTAATTTTTTATATCTTCTTCCAATAACTGTCCCTGTGGTGTTACCTCGGGCGCCGTTGGTTTCCCAGCGGGCGCGAGCTGCGCACGTTTTCCGTGCGGGAGCAGATGTGGCCTGTAGAGCCGGGCGCGCTCTAACTCCGTAGCCAGAGCTTCTTAGACTGGGGCTCATTTCTTAGGGCCTTCGTGGGAGATTTAGGAAACCGGGTCTCTTTCCCCAGGGGAAGCTGGGATTGCTCTGCTTGGGCAGATGTGATGACCCAGAACTCTCTGCAAAATGCCTTTTTAAAATATGCAATCACTTGATTTATCACCTGGGTGAAATACTAATTTTCCTCCCATTACTTTAAACAGATTTACATGTTTCAAAGCAGGAGGGAAAAAGCATTAAAGAAAAGCCAGTAAGACATTGCTGCTTCAATAATCTAATGATTCAGACTGAGCCTCTTCGGAAAACCATTGTAAAGCCTCTTTGGGTAAATGAGCTGCATTTAGGATAATTAAAGGCACCTTTGCACGGGATATTTTTGATGAGTCAACGGACGGCAGGCATGCATAGCTAACACCACAAAACGGTCTCACTGGGACGCCGCCCTGCAAGGTCCTCCACCAAGCATCGCCTACCCGGAGGGGCAGGGAGAGCGGGCTGTGCCCTGAAACGGGCTCTGACACGCCCCTCGCGCTGTTTTTATCATCATTAGGAGAGAGCCACTGTTACGCAGAGCTTTCTCGATACTCCTGCTAGGCACGTTAATGCCAATATTCAGAAAACTAGAGTCCGTTTCTGGGGGCGAAGCTGGGTGACGGTGAGAATCGTCGGACCCAGAGGCGTGCGCGCTGCGGCTTCGAGCAGCGGCGAGCCCGGGGCTGAAGTCCGACTGCGGCTGCGCGGAGACGGAAGGGCGGGCGGGCCTGGCCGCGGGTGCGTGCGGGTTGCGCCAAGTCACGGATTAACGGCGTCGGACAAATGTCCTGGAGGGGAAGGCAAACTAGGAAGGATGATCTTTCAAATCTATTAAATTTCACTGGGGCTGTAACGGTCCTCTCACATTAATGAACGCTTTCCAAAGGAAAATAATATTTACAAAACTGTGTTAGCTTGTCTAGCTGACAATTTGAAAACAGTGCCCTTTGTTGGTACCCTCACAGTGCCGTCACCGCCACTGTCACTGCGCCTTCTCCTCACGCTGTGCTGAGACTCAGGACGCACGGCCACGCGGAGCACAGTGGCCACTACGGTCTCTCCTGCTGACTCGGAAAAGTCCACCCTCTGCTTGTGGGCGTGGCCACTCATCGGCCGTGCCCGAGGTCCCCCACGGGCGCTCTGGGGATTCTGCTCGCCTACTTGTGACCCACTTAAAATTTGCTCTCCTATTTACATGGCGCTGCCTGAGAACACCAAGCCCCTTCTTACCTGTGTGGTAAAACTTCCCTGAAAATCCAAGGTTGAAGGTAAAATTTGCAACCTGAGTGCGCAGTAAATTTTGGGTCTCTAGTAATGCCTGAAATAAATAAGAAATTAACATGATTTTAGAAAAATAAATATGAAGCTTTGGGTTGCCTCTTTTTCAACTGGGTATTGCATGAGTGAAATAAAATACGAACTCTGGTGCTTGGGGCGGGGGGTGGATGGGTACTGTTACACGCTGTTCCTACTACACGGATTGCAATCAGTGTTGTTAAGTTCGTGGACGGTCACCCCATTCAGGAGTCAGGCCCTGAGCACATTCTAAGTTGCCGAGACGTGATTCTCTGACACACGGTGCTGAAAGCACTTTTCATTTCTGCGTGAGACATCTTGAACTCCAGATTACTATGCTTATTTTCTTGGGGAAAATTTTCAGAATAATAGATGTAGACAGGTCCTGTTATTTGTTGGAATAGAAAGATAATTTTTGTTTGAGTTGCAATTTAGTATTTTCTTTAACTGTGGTGCCTCTCCTATCATTTTAAAGGCATAATTATTGAGTTTACAGCTTGGGGTTTACTTTGCAAACTAAAGAGCAATGTATCCTGTGTAGGGCGGTGGCTGCAAATCTTGAGATATGAACAGAAAGGACAGGTAGGAAGCAGAGGACCAATTTCAGAAAGAAAAATCTCTAAATGTGGCAAAAATTTCCCTGATTTGTTGACCTGTGATTAGTCCACGTTAATTTCTAGGTAGTGGACAGGGCGAGGATACGCTGGTGACAGCCGTAGAGTGGGACCTGGTCCTGGGGTTCCCTGCCAGTCCTCCTCTGCCCCGCACTCAGGGTAATTCCGGGGACGCTTACGTCCTTGGGCTTTTTACTTTGCTTATTGATTCAGACGGGTTTTCCATTTTTTACAGTCTTTTAGAGAGGACGTACTTTGTCCTGAAAGAAAGGAGACACCCATTTCAGACTAGGGACGTTAGTAAGATGGATTCCTGCTCCCCGCTCTCTGAGGGGCAAGGTGAGCAGAGGGGCGGGGTGCGTGTAGCTTCTGCTGGGCTGGGCCGTGGCGGCTGAGCACTTGCTTGACGTTTATAAACCGAACTATTTACTTCCCCAGAATCAAGAGGGCTCTCCTGCAAATTTGTTTAATTAAAGAAGAAAGAAAAAGAACAAATGACCGAATAGTTAACAGGTTGGTGCGCTATACAGCCAGCAACGGTCCAAGACCACAGTTATCCTCAGCTTGATCCTGGCCAATCTCGTTGAAATATTATCAGTTAACTAGAAACAGGAAAAAAAT
Source organism: Mormoops blainvillei (assembly GCA_004026545.1). Classification (NCBI taxonomy): domain Eukaryota; kingdom Metazoa; phylum Chordata; class Mammalia; order Chiroptera; family Mormoopidae; genus Mormoops; species Mormoops blainvillei. Next base: position 1,739 of record PVJD01012902.1, on the reverse strand, counting down.
TTGACTCAGTTGCATGAAGTAGACGTTTCTCAAAAAGGACAAACAATATAAAAAAATGGGTGGAGTTAAAATTAAGTCTGGTGAACCCTCTGCGCTGATGGGCGGTAAATACCATGGAATAGAGCCTGGAACAAACCCGTCCCGCGTCTTTTCCTCCTGGCGAGCTCCTTTCTCGGCCTTTCTTATGTTATCCACGCACCGTCCCCGAGCCTCCATATCGTGAAACAGTTTTTAAAAATATTCCCCCTCCCCGGCTCGCCTCGCCACCCCACCCCGTCCACGGGGCAGCCCGCCCCTGAGCCCTGGAAGTCCTCCCTCTGCCTGGCCTGCTGGCCCGCCCTCCTTCTCACACCCTCCGTGAGGACAGCGGGCCGGGCGGGGCCGGGGCAACGAGACCCACCTGCGAGCTGCCCGGCCGCCCGGGGCAGGCGACAGAGGTTCCCCAGGCCGGGCGGGCGCTCAGAGGCCTGGGCACGCGGCAAAGGAGCCCAGGGCACTGTGTGGCCCAGGGAACCCTAGGGGTGGTCCTTCATACCGGCAGGGGCGGGGGGGCACCACGCTGCTTTCTCAGGGCCTAGCACCTCTTTCCCCCATGGGCCTGCCTCCCCCGCGGCAGGGCCCCTCATCTCCTTCCGGGGCTCCATCATCGCTGCCCGCCAGCACCCTCCCCCCGCCCCCGCCCGCCGCTTCATTTCTGTCCGGCTCCCTCCGCCCCCCCGTCAGGCTCCTGGCCCAGCTGCGCCAGCGCCGCACCCGGGGGCCCTGGGTTGGGGATTCCGTGGGTCACCTCACTGCCCGCATTGTCCCCTCCCCTGTGAGGCGGCGTCGCCCATCACCTGGTGCTCGGGGTTCCTAGGCCATTGTAGCAGGGCCTGCGCACGGTGCGGGCTCAGCGAGCGCTGTTAACGAGCACCCGCGGGGTGTCCTCTCCCACAACCGGGTAGCGGGACCTCCGCTTTTCCAGTTCGGACCTCGCGTCACTGTCCTGTTTCCCCGGGTCGCCCTGCCCCAGAGGGGCCCCAGCGCGGCCATTCCCCAGCCTCCCTCCTTGTTCTTTGTGCCCCCAAACCCCAGCTGACCCGATCCCGCCCCCGCCTTTAAAGACCCGTCCACCGGCCGCCTGTCGGCAGGAAGCCTCGCGCCAGACCTCAGAGCGCTTTCCTTTCCTCCTCTCCCGCAGCAACTGCCTCAGTTGCTCAGGACTCGCACCGTTTTCAGCTTCCCCGGCACTTCGCCCCTTCTCCTGCTTCTGGTCCACGAGCACCTGCAGGAGATCCAACGCTGTTGCTCCCATGTTGCCAAGCGTATTTACACGCACGTGTAAATCTTTCAAAATGTGATGGGAGCCCTTACCAAAGCGCGACAACGGTAAACTGAGTTAGTTTCGTTTGCTTTGGCTACAAATGCTTCCCTGATGGTAAATGCTAACCCTGGTCCACAGAGCAGGGGATCCCAGGAGGACACCCTGCAGGGTGTCCTGTGACCCTGTGTTACAGATCCCGGGTGACAAGCGCTCCCGGGCGGGCGGGGACTTCTCCCTGGTGCCAATGGGCCACCTGAAGAACCAGCCGCCTTTCCATTGTCCGCACGGGTGCTCTAGTGACAGCCTGAGGACATGGACTCTTGACGAATGTGGGAGTGAAAACGACTATCTACATAAGTGAAAACAAAACAAATGGACAGAAAAAGCAAATCCCAGAAGGAGCCAAGCCTTCCCCCGTCACTGTGTGTAGATGTTC
>PVJD01012901.1:0-37112 GCA_004026545.1 Mormoops blainvillei | reverse complement strand
CGGGGCTGTGGTCTGGGAGAGTCGGGCTTCCTGCCCGGGCTGGGGGCCGCTAGGTCCGGAGCCCCCGGGGAAACCTTCTAGAGTCTGCCCTTGCATGCCTTGCTTACAACTCACCCTCTGGATCTCAAATCCAAGCTTCGTAGCAGACCTTTCAGGGCCCTGCATGTTCTGAGCCAAACTTCCCGACACCCGAGACCAGAAGTAGCATTCAAGGAGGCTCTATGTGAAGTATGGCTGTGGTATGGGCCACCCAGAGGCAGAAGACCTGGTGGTTAACTACCAGACATGGGGGTCCTGAACAGCCTTCTGTGTGTCCTTAGGCAACTCACTCAGCCTCCCTGAGCTCTGGAAATGGGCACAAGAGTAGGTTCGGGGTGACTAAGAGAATTCAGTGGCATCTCATGTGCCTCCCTTGGCCCACGCTGGTCTTTCTGCCTGGAATAACTTCCCTCTGACAAGTGCCTCTTCATCCCAGCAAAGCTCAATTGAGTGTTTTCTTTCTGGAAAGGCACCAGACCCCAGACAGCAGGGTCATACTCCTCTCTGTTCCCTTGACCTTCCTGGGCTGTCTGGGGTCAGTGCACGCGGTGAGTAGAAATGCCCCTACCTTGTGGAGCTGCTCTGAGGTTTAAATGTGTCAGTGTTAACCGGGTATTTGGAACAGCTCTGGCATCCAGCGAGGCCTCCTTGTCATTACTATGGTAACTTTTGTCCTGGGTTAGAGTTGTCAGCCTGAAAGCCCTGTTAGGGTGGGAGGGAGCTTTAATCCCATCAGCGGCCCCGGGTGTCACCTGATTCACCATAAGTATCCTCACTTGGAAGAAGAGAGGTGTGCCCTTCGGTCAGGGATCATGGCCCTCAGCGGTCCTTGGTGGGTCCCCGATTTATAGATCATGTCAGTTTGTGTGTCAGCTTAACCCTGGCTTGGCTTCAACCTGTCAGTCCCTGGGGGATGAGAAGAACAGACCAGGATCCTGAAAACACACCCCAACCCCAGATCAGTCCTGTTTGCAGGACACACACGAGACAGGCGGAGATAAATACTGGTGGTTTATCACAGGAAGGCTCAAATCGGGGGTGGGGGGTGGGGAGGAGCGTGCCTGCACCTAGAGTCAGCTGATTTATGGTAGACTGAGCCACGGGCTGACCAGAACGAGGCCATTTATCTGCTTGGTTGGAGGAGAGATCGAGAGAGAGAAGTCAGAAGTTAAGATAAACGTGTGACTGGAGTGGAGAGAGGACTGGGGAGCCTTAGTTAGCTGCTGGGGTGTCATCATTCCACAGCCCGGTAGGGAATGCCGCTGCGAGCCCCCTCGTGAACAGGAGGCTGGGGGTGGCTGGGCTTCCGCTTGGGGAGGCCGCCCTGGCTGAGGGGCGTTCTCGGCTTTCTGTGGTTGCCAGAGAGAAGCACAGCCAAGCAGGCCGAGGGGCTGGGGAGAAGGAACCGTAATGGAAGAAGATCTACTGTCAAAACGGAACCTCGGTCCAGTCCTTGTCACCACCTCCGCCTTGGTCTGTGACCATCGCAGCTCGCCTGAATGTAACGTTCAGAGCATTCTCCCTACCTCCACCCCATCTTGCCCAGAGTAAAATCCAAAATGCGGTAACATGCCACCCAAACCCACCTGCTGGTGACTCCGTCAGTCATTGGCCCCCTTCCTCAGCTCAGACTCTTAATGTTTCAATGATTTCCAATGACAAAATCTAGTGTTCTATATGTCTGAATACTTTGTACCCCACTCAGAATTATGGCAAGGTTGAACTGACATCCCCACTAGCCCCCCGTTTTGCCTCTTTCGTCCATTCCCTTCCTGTCACTCACTGTGCTCCAGCCACACCGGCCCCCTTGGTTTTCGTCTGACATGCCAGACACACCTGCACCTTAGGGCCTTTGCATGTGCTGTCTCCTCTCTGGGGATGCTCTTCCAGACAGAGGAGTTTGCTTTCTCCTCCTCCTCAAATATGTTTTCCATGAGGACTTTCTGGAGCCTCTTGTTAGACTAGAACACCCCCCACTCTACCCCATCAGACTCGATTCCTTCCCCACTTTCTTTGTCTCCAGAGTAATTAATGCCACGATATCTATGTATTTATTTCTTTACTTATCGTTAGATCTATCTGGGATTCACTGCTGTATTCCTCGTGCGTGATCCAACATGTGACAGTTGCGAGCACTCGGTTTAAGTATCTATTCGGTGAATGACTAATGATAGCTAGTGGTTCATGGTGGCTTCATATGTGCTTGGATAAGCATCGTATGTCTAATTTTATTTGCTGCCTCGATACTACTATGATGTAGATACTGTCTTTAGGCTCAGAGAGGCGAAACAGCTTGCCCACGGTCACACAGCTGGAATCGATAATCAGACCCACCTGGTGCCAGAGCCTGAGCTCTCAGCCACCATCCAAGAGCAGACTTGGCCATGGACTTGTTTGGAGAAGAGCTAATCACACCCCAGCCCAGGGCGTGCTAGGGAAAAGGGACCTGGATCTGAAAAGAAATACAAAAACCAAAGTTGAGAAATATGATTTTCTGGAAGTGAAATGGTTTGGGTGAGTAAAGAGGAAAAGCTAAATATCAAAAGCGAATTCCGCCTAAAACGAAATCATGGCTGTTTACAGAGAACCACTGTGTACAGGGCATCAGCTGAGAGTTTCACACACAGGACCCTGTTTAATCTTCCCCAACCCCCGCGCAGCACATACTGTCATTATTGCCATTTTGCAGTTGAGGAAACCCCGACTCAGAGAGGTTAAGTAATTTTCAAAAGGTCACCACATTATTAAGCGGCATGTCCGTCTCATTCCAAAACCTAGGTCACTTCCTCTTTAACCTGCTGCCTCTAATACCTTGTTCCAATTCCATGAGATGTAAAGCCAGAAGCTCCCAAATTGTACCATGCGCTTGTTGAGGGAGGAGTCAGAGCTGGACTTATCTTTTTATTCTCAGTGTGATTCCTAGCACGAGTGGTGCTCAGTAAGGACCTGTTGGCTGGATAGAGTGAATGAATGAATGAATGAATGAATGAATGAATGAATGAATGAAGTGAAAGGGAGAGTGGTTTCCAGCTGGATAGCTTGATCTAAGCCCAGGCCAATGTCTCCGCTCCTTCAGAAGCCCGTGTGGGATTCTTTAAGCCTTTGGGTTCCTGGGCCCCTTGGCAACCCCCGAATCAGAGGAACTGTGGCCCAGGAAACTGCATTTTGAACACATTTCCCAGGGGATTCTGAGGTTCCCCAAAGCTCTGAGAGCCACAGACCTAAGGTGAGCTCAAGCAGCCCGTCTGAGCTGAGGTCCCTCTCACACGGAGCCGCCGCTCTCCCGACGGGCACCTGCCCGCTGCATAGGCAGAGGCCAGCTGGAGGTGGTCCAAGGGAAAGCGAGAGAGATTACCGAGGGTGAGGAAGATGACTTATTAGGAAAGATGGAAGGAGCCGAAGGGCAGTGTTCGTGTGAGGGAAAGCAGCAGGCACTCATAAATCCCGGGAGACGGCCTGCAGCCCCGGCTGAGAGGCATCATATATCCCGGGTGCAGGCATTACGGGCCTAATGGGGGCAGGGATTACACACGGGGAACTCGAACTCTGTGCCAGGGAGACATTTATAATGGACGACTTCAACCGCTAGCCCATTATGCTTTTGCAACAAGATTCATCTCTGGACCTGGGAGGCCCTTAGAGAATGTCTCATCTACGGGTACTTAAGCCTTTTTAAAAGCTTTTGTTAAAGCACTGGATTCATTTGTTCAAATGAAATTGGAAAGGTAATCCTAGTCTATAAGATAAATGAAAATAAAGTTTGCCCCTCCCTGGGAGAGTCTCCACAGAACCCCAGGGCTCCCAGGAACCCAGTGTGGAAACCACAGAGCCGAGCCGTGGCCCTCATGGTGCACAAGGAGGGACTGGGGCCCCCAATAGAGAAGGGACTTGCCCGAGGGCGCACAGCAAGGTGGGTCCAGGCTGCTGGAGATGCCGGGTGGAACAGAACGGCGGAAGCAACAATAAAAACAATATTAATAACAGGCACACCGGGCGCGTTTCTCTGGGCAGGCTCTGCTTTCAGTGCTTTACTGGCACGACCTCGTTTCAGCCTCACCGTCACCGTGGACCACTATGGGCTATGACGATGTCTCACGTTTTACAGATGAAGAAACGAGGCACAGAGAGGTTGAACACTTTCACCGAGATCACACAGCTGACAAGAAGCGGAGACGGAATTGGAAGCAAGGCTGTGGGCCTCCAGAACATGTTTTTCTCCACCCCATGCCCAGGCTGCTGCTCCCAAGAGCACAGAGGCCTCGGTCAGTAGGTTGAACTGCTTTCCTGTCTCCTTTGCATCCTTCTCTCGGGGGAAGCCAGGCCGTCCTTTTTAGAGCACACATCTGATTGAGCTCTGTCCTGCTCAGACACCTTCAGTGGCTCCGCACTGCCCCACTTCCTCCTGGACTCCAGCCACACCAGCCACCCCCGCTCCAGCCAGCCTCCTTGCCTTCAGGTATACACACCTGTGACCTCCGAACTTTGTTGACATGCAGCCCATTTATAGAAAGTTTCCAGCATACCCCCGATGCCTGTATACTTCTTAATTTAAAAATTATTGCTGTACCATTCTGCTAACCTATGGTATAGATTGAAAACATACTTGAATATAATTTGAATACATTAAACATGAGGTAAAAGCATAAATAGGGATTACTTTGTTGTTTTCCTCTTGCACCCCAAGGAATTGCCTTACATATACTCTTGGTTGCCCGTGGTCACCCTTGAAACTGCATCGGAATCACCCAAGGGTTCCTTAAAACTCACACAGCCCCAGAGTTTTTGATTCAATAGGTGCTAGGGGCCAAATTGTGTCCTCTGAAAATTCATATGTTGAAACCCTAACCCCCAGTGCCTCAGAATGTGGCTGTATTTGGAGAAGGGCCTTTATAGAGGTAATTCAGTTAAAGTGAGTTCAGTAGGGTTAGACCTAATCCTATCTGACAGGGTCCTTTTAAGAAGAGGACATTAGGACACAGGCAATGAGAGACACCAGACAGGAAGAGGGAAGACCTCATGGAGGACACAGTGAGAAGGCAGCCATCTACAAGTTGAGGGGAGAAGCCTTAGGAAAAACCAGCCCTGCCAACACCCCGATCTTGGACTTCCAGCCTCCAGCCTTGCAGGACAGTAAATGCCTGTTATTTGATCAGCCCCAACTGTGGTGTTTTGTGATGGCAGGAGAAGCAGGCTGAGGCAGTAGATCTGGCATGGGGCTGGAGTCTGGCACTGCTGACAAGCATCCAGGTGACACTGCTGCCATCGGGGCAGGGACCACGCTTTGAGAACTGCTGCTGTTGTCTCCTCCAAGGGATGCGGAATGAGCGGCTGAAGAATGAGGGAGGACTGGAGGGGTGGAGAGGAGATTTCTGGCCAAGAATGCTGCCCTGGAGTTTTCCGGGCTCCGGGAAGAGAGCTCTCCCCCGCGGTGTGAGCCCTGGGACGGGTCCATGTGTTCTGAGCTGTTGCTCTCCCTGCCCTTGGCTGGGGACACTGGGAAGGAACGGTTCGGGGCGGGAGTCTCCTCAGATCCATCAGCTCTCCCTGTTGGGGGTCTGGCCCAAGGAGGCAAGCTCAGCCCAGCCCCTTCGCAGAGAACTAGCAGTCCCGGGCAAACAGAGGGCGTGGGGAACCAGCAAGCCGGTGAGCCCCTGGCTCACCGGAGAGGCCTGTGGCTGCAGCCCACCACCCTTCATCCCAGCAGGGGCTCTGGAACGGGAAGCGGGTCCTGCACTCTTCCTTTGGGGGAGGATCTGAACAATGAGACCATTCCTATGGGTCATGAACCTTCTCCGAGCCTCGGTTTCCTCATCAACGAAATGGGCTTGATAATATCTAACCACCACCATCCCCAGTCGTGGTCAGGTTTAAATAATAAAAATAAAAAGTAGTTGGCTTTTTATCCCATGTGTATTGAGTGAGACTCAATTTCATTTCAGCCTTACGGTAACCAAGGGGTAAGCACAAGCCCCACGTATAGACGTGGAAACTAAGGCTCAGAGAGATTGAATAAGTTACTCAAGGATTCAGGGCCGGAGGGTGGGGCAGCTAGGATTTAGCTCCAACTACAGAGGCCACACTCGGCCACCCCCGACCTTCTGTTCAGGTAACAACTTCGGACTGGGCCCCGGCTAGGGAGGCACTTGCTAGTTGTTCCTTTGGCTTGGCTCAAATCCCTGTAACGCAGGTTAATCCCTTGGTCAGTTGTGGAAGAAGCGTAAAGAAGGAGACACCGGGTGCCAGGTCCCGTCCCATGCCAGGCTCTTTCCTCCCCTCTCCAGATAGGACACCCTCAAGACTGGAGACCATGCATGGTCCTTGGCCTGACCACCAGTTTGTTAACTAAATGACCAACACTCGTCTATGCCCAGGGATATGACACTGTAAGTGGAAGACCCCGGAGACAGACCACTGCTATAACTATTTATTAAATACGTGCCTACTGAGTCCCGTTGAGGACCTGCTCCAGGTGCCAGGGATACGGCAAAGAGTAGGGTAGACCCGGGCCTGCCCTCATGGGGTTTGCTGTGACTTACAGAGGCACCCCACACTGTACCAGGCCCCCGTGTTATTGCCTTTTCATCCTCCCCAGGATCAAATAAAATGTCACCTCTTAACTCCTTCCAACATTATGATGCTTATTTCACAAATGCGGAAACTGAGGTTCGGAGGAGGGAAAGCCCACCAGAGAGGTCAACCACTTAGCAAGGAAGTGGCAGAAATGAGAAGTGGCTTTGCAATTCCTTCCCTGATGAAGCCTGACTCAGGACTCAATGAAGGTTAATTACAGCGACAGCACCTGTAAAAATCAGATGGGCCATCTTCCAGGAATCCAGCGGAGAGAGGGGAAGAAGACATCTGTGTGCAAAGTCAATCTGCGGCCTGGATGAGCCGCCCCGGTCCACACGTGGCAATCCACATCCCCCAGGATGGGCCCCCCGCCGCAGCGCCCGAGAGTCAGAAGGAACGGAACCATGCAACCATGACCTGCAGGCTGAGAGCAGCAAGCGGCATTGACGCAGCGGCTGAGCTGCCCCCAGGCCCAAACCTGCACCTGGGGACAGGCCATGGAGAAGGTCCGCACCCCGCCCGCCTGCCGCCACCAGCCGGGCTAACAAACAGGGCAAGATCACGTCTCTCCCTTAGCTCCCTCCAATTGCTGAACAGCAGACGAAGGCACAGGAGCTCACCTGGCTAAGGTCCCGGGCAGACATTAGCCATTAGCAGTGACTTTGGAGCCCAGGCGAACTCGTTTCTCAGCTGCCTGACTTTACCCCCGAGCCTCAGCGTTCTCGTCTGCACAGTGGGGGTGTCTAATATCTACTTTATAGAGTGAGGAATGAACGGGAAGACAGTACAGCCACTCTGCACACACTACACCACACAACTGATACAACTAGCGATTCAGTGCACATGAGGAAACGGGCTCAGAAAAGGGGAGCCCCTTGCCCCTGATCCCGCAGGTGGTCAGAGGTATACAGGTCTGTCTGTCTCCACAGCAGGGCTCTGGCCACCTTCCCCAACACACATTAGGTCCTCACTCCATGCCAGGTGTTTGCTCTGCACAGCCATTCTAGCAGCTTCCGGTTTTATCCTGCCTATGTCCTGCTGAGGTGTGAGCTCTGAAGGGGTTGGCGACAACGTTTGCTCCTGGAATGCCCTGGAAGACTTGGGAGTTCAAATACACTCGTGAAATCCAAACAGATGCCTTTGTTAATGTCCCACCATCAGAACCTATTAGCTGAACGATCAGACAAGAAAGCCCTCCGGTGCAGGAGGAACAAAGGGCTCTTTTTCGCCGCCGGAGGCTGGATGGCAGCCCTGTGCTGGGGGAGAAGGTAGGTATTCTTGGTGGATAGCCGCAGCTCTCACACCTGTTCAAGACGCAGGATCCAGGCAGAAAAGTTCTCCCTGCCTCCTCCCACAATCCCGTGCATGTCCTCTCTCTAGCCACAAACACACTTTGTTGGCTAACCTTGCTCAGAGGGGAGGGCTTCGGACAGCCAGCTGGTGCAACAGCCTTGCAGCCGGCGATGCCCAGAGTGAAGGTACCGGAGGACAAAGGAGAGGCTCAAATTTGCTCAAATTTGCGAATAGCCCCAAAGGCCAGAACCCCACACCTCCTTGAGAGTCGATGAGGGGCTTGCATTAAGTGCTAGGAAGTTGGCACAGAGAGAGCTGACCTGGACCAAGCTTCCAAGGGGAACAGTGGGAGTGCTACCTCAGTTTCCCCAGAGTGGTCAGCCTTGGGGACGCCTAAGGCAAAATGTTTGGAAATACCAGGCCTTGAGCAAGTTCAAGGTTTCCTGGCCACGGGCTGTCCATCCCCCACTTGGTGGCCCCTGGCAATGCCCTGGGCCTGGCTCCATTTGGAAGGGGCACCTACTACCAGGATGATTCGGAAATAATGGCCTCCGCCTTCCTGGGCCATAGGGGTGAGAATTTAACCGGCCAGTCTCCAGCTTAAGCCTTGAAGGTCTCCTGGTATCCCTGTAGACCTGGGTTCAAATCCCAGCTCGGTCTTTTCCTCCCTGATAACCTTGAGGCAGCTCACTTCTCTTTGCTGAGCCTCCCTGTCCCCACCTACAGAACAGGGTGGTGACAGTGGTGGCTCATTGGTTTTGGGGACACCAGACAGAAGGTGTGTACAGGACCGAGCCAGGTCTGGAGCAGAACAGTCATTTGATAGACACAGCTTTTTAGGGTGTCTACCCTGAAGCCCTCCTGAGTGGAACCCTTGTTCCAGGCAGACAGGAAGGACCTGGGATGGAGACCCTCACATCCCTCTCTCTAGCCGGGACCTCTCCCCTGAAGATGACTCATCTATCTGATCTACACACACTTGGTTGTTTAATAGGCAACTCACACCGAATACACCCACCAGGCTGCTCTCGGTTTCAACCGCTCACCACCCACCTGCTTTTCCTATGCCCTTACCCGTCCAGGTCAACGGCACCTAGACTCCCACGCAGGCCAAACACTCTGGAGACCACCCTTGATTTTTCTCTCCCACCCCATGTCTACTTTGTTTCAAAATGTGTCCAGAATCTGACCACTCTTACCACCTCTTCACGCCTACCACCCCGACCCAAGCGCCCACCGTCTTTCCGGGGAATGATCGACATGCTTCCTGCCGAGTCTGTCTGCTTCCTCCTGACACCCCCTCTGGTTTATCCTCTGCAGAGGGGCTGGAGGTGAAATAAGGTCTAAGGGTGGAACCCTGAGCCCACAGGGTTAGTGTCCGTATAAGAGACACCGGAGAGTTCACGCTGCCTCCTCGTGTATGCATCAAGACAGGCCATGTGAGGGCGCAGCGAGAGGGCGGCCGTCTACGAGCCAGGAAGCAGGCTCTCTCCAGAAATCGACCTTGATCTGGAACTTCCAGCCTTCAGGACAGTGAGAAAACCCATTTCTGTCCTTTAAGCCACCCAGCCTGGGGTCTTTAGCTGTGGCAGCTCCAGCAGACGGATACGTGCTCAGGACATTTCACTGCGGAACGCAAATCTGGTTTGGTGCACCTGTTTTTGAAAAGAGGATTTGAACGTCCTAACACCTGCTGGTTGGCTTCCTCCTCCTCAACATTCCTTGCTTTCCTGCTCAGCCCAGGGACCCGGGGCTGCAGCTCTGCTTTGAGGTGGGCTGAGGCCTCAGCACCCGGCCAGGCCCGAGTCAGGGCTGGATCCATGTACAGTGTTGGGCAGGTTGAGTTAAATAAGTGGACCTCGTCATGGCTCCCAGAGAGTCCCCGGCCTGATCCTCCCCCAGGCTGTGTGCTGGGGAGGTGGGGTCTCACCGGGCTGGTTGAAGCCTTCCCTACCTTGCAGCCGCTGGCAGCTCCCGGGCTTCAGCCCACTCCTCAGGGATGGGGTCTCGAAACCCCCCCGTGGCCTCTGGAGACAGGTCCTCTGGAGACGTGCTCTCTCCATGGCAGCCTCGGTCAGGACCCCCCAGCTCAGGCAGCACCCCTGGGCCAGCGAGCAGCAGGGTGCCGTGCCGGTGCCGAGCCTGTCACCAGCCCCCAAACGCCCACCCAGTGCAGAGCCCAGCGAGTGAGGAAATCCAAGAGGGTAACCAGAGTGGCTGCTAATGCCCAGGGGACAGACTCGCCCCTCAACCACCTGGCCCCCGGAGCCCAGCTGCCGCGCGCACCGAGTGCCACAAAGCACAGGCGGACAGCAGCGGGCCTGCCGGGTGCCAGCAGGCCTGTGGCCTCTCCAACTGCAGCGGGGCAGCTGGGGGTGTGAGGAACAAAGCCCTGCCCGAGCTTGGTTACCAACCGCGTCAGATCAGGAAGCGACCCCCCGGCCCAGCTGCACCTCGTTTTCCCCTCTGCGTGGTAGGAAGCGAAGGGCCTCGGAGCCTCACCGGATTCACCCTAGTCCTGGCCCCGGGGGAGGGCACCCCACCTCGGGGCACGGAGCAAACGTGGAGCAAAGGGAGAGTTGGCACAAGATGAGGGCCGGCGGAGGGAGAAATGTTGACTAGGAAGCTATGGCCCCGTTCAAGGCCCCGTCGATGTGCAGTTTGGCCTAGACATAAAAGGGTCAGATTGGATTCAAGTAATTAAGTGCCTGAAGGCGACATGGGACATCCCTGCTAGCAGCTCACAGCTCAATGGCCACAACTAGTCATGTGGCCCCATCCAATCACAGAAGGCCAAAACAACAATCCTACGGTGTGCGCGGAAGGCTGAGAGCCACACAGCCAGACCGCCCCGTGGTCTCCCCGTTCCACGGAAAGGAGACCCCATGCCCCCCGGGGTAAGGAGCAGACCTCGGGGCCAGTCCAACCTGGGGTCGTTCTCTTTCAACAACATCCACCCAAGGCTTTCGGTGTTGATGGAGGTTGGGTAGTAGAGATTACACAACTATATACGTTTATAAAAACTCATCAAATGGCATAATGACAGTGCGGATTTTACTTCATATAAATTATGCTTCAATAAACCTGAACTAAAAAAAGACACACGCCAAACAAAACATTTGTCAGACAACAGGAACGGATCGGGGTCTACGACAACCATGGACAAGAGGGACAAGGGTCTTCCCGCCAGAGCTCAGTCCCTCTGTAACGGGTGCACATATGTGCACACGTGTGTTGCAGTCAGCGGACTCACTGTCTTTGTTGGTCAACGCCCCTCTAGTTTTTGTCTGCTTTTGTTTGCTCTCTGGCGTCTTTCAGTTGTTGTTTTAAAATTTCACCCGGAGTTTATAATTGCCGTCTGTGGAAGGCTTGGTCTGATACTAGCTATTCCAGCACGCCCAGCGCCGGGTGTGCAGTGAGACAAGAATGTCACTGCTGCTGAGGAAATTGTGATGACTTCGCAGACACATGGCAAAAAACCCCACAACAGGCATACAGGATTCGTGGGTACTTGTATTATTCAGATATTCTTGTATCTCAACTCGTGGGCAATACCGATGACATCCCGGGTTGTCGGAAGCGGAAGATAACGAGCGTGTCCTGCTTTGTAATAAAAATATTTGTTTACTTAGTCTTTCATTCAGCAAACATGAGCTGGGGCGACCAGTGAAACACAAAAACACGCAACGCGTTGTTAAAAGAGCAGGAAAAAAGTGCTGTTAAAGAAGTTTCTTCTTTCCCGGTTTCTCTTTTGACATCTACAGGGCTTTTTACTTGCTGTTTGGTGTCATTCTAAGTGAAGAAATATGCAAATTTTAAACTATTGGCATAAATCTACTGTGCATCTTTATGTTGTGTGACTCCAGTTTCCCATGTATATGCTAGGGCATTTAACGCATAAACAAAATCACGGCAATTACATAATTTGTATTTTGTGGCTCATCCCAGGAGGGTGCCTGGAGTGAGCCACAGAGATAAACATGCCAGACACAGGAGGTTAAAAGGAGAAAAAGAAGCTTCTGAGCCCTCCCCCGCCCCCTCCTCACCCTCCGCTCCCCCCGGGGCATTGAGTCAGCCGCCGCCGAGCACTCTGGGTTCAGGGGTACCGGCAGGGTAAGAACAGAAACTTGCAGGCGCCCGCATTCTCATTTGGGTCTAATGAATGCAGCGTTCCCCTTTCTGCCAGTCGCTGGCCCAGCCCCACACGGCAGGGTCTGAGGACATCCGACCAAGCGTCCCTCCTTCCCGCAGCCCGCTGCCTCTCCCCACAGCAGATGGGCCATCCTCAAGGACCCTTAAAGTGCGCTTGGCGCCCGGATCGGGCTAGACCTCATAGAGACATAGCCTCCGGCTGGTCACCAATTGCCAGTGTTCTTAACCTGGGGTGGTGACCATGCCCGCTGCAAGGTACTACTAAGAGGACAGCGAGGGTCAGGAGACGGGGGTGGAAGAGGGAGGCCGGGTAGTGTCCTAGGCACCACGGGGCTGAGGAGTAAGTGTCCACGAGCCCCTCCTGAGAAGGCGATGGGAGGTAGGATGCACATGAACTGAGGCTCCAAGTCCCCCATGTGTGCTCCATGGTCCCTCCATACTTCACCTACGAAACACAAATTCAAAGGTACAATCAATAAGAATTTCAAGACGGAGACCGCAGAGCGTTAAACCCCAAGCACAGGTCCCTCCCTAGCCCAGAGTCCAGTGCGACTGCGAGGGTCCCCAAGCGACACTTCTCAGGAGGGCGTTCCTGACCTTGGGAGGCCCTGGCCGGGCTATCGGGCATGCAGACCCCTGCTGGGTAGACAGGAGCCGTGGGAGGTGGGTGAGGACTTGAAGCCCAGCCTCGGGGGTCCAGTGAGGCCTCTGAGAAAAGTGGCACTTCAGCTGAGACCTGGACGCCGAGATGGCCAGGGGAAGAGACGCGGGAAGAGCGCGCCAGGGGAGCATCAGGTGTGCCAAAGCCGGAGGCTGGCGTGAGCCCAGCGTGCTGCGGGCACGGAAAGAACGCATCATTGCTCAGAGACAAGCACCGCGCCGTCCCACGGAGGCCGCGCTGCCTTGTTACTGTGATCTCAGTCTCTATTTATTACTGTGACATGAATGCAGTTGCCTGAGGACCCACGTGGGACACTGGTGGGCGGTTATTAGGGAAAGTACAAGCCGCGCCTGCTTCTCCCCAGGGTCATTATGGCATGGTCTCTCGGTAAACAGAACGCCTGGCCTCCCCCACCAATGTGCTCTACTTGCCAGGGTCACTCAGGGGCACTGCTGGCCACCAGATGCCAAGTTAGGGCCTGGATTCCACCCTCCCCACCCTGCCCCAACGCTTCTCATGCATTGGGCACATTGGCTCTCCCACTGCCCACGTCTGTAGCCGGGCCCCTGCAGCGCAAACCAATGTCGCAGCCCGATCTCATTTCCTCCACATCCAAATCTTCGGCCCCAGCCTTCCAGGTTCAGGGCAGGCAGGAATACAGTCTCTTTCCAGAAGCATCTTTCAAAGCCAAGCACTCACTCCGATTGGGCTTTCTTGGGTGACATGCCCACATCCGAGCCAGTCGGCATGGGAGGAGGGGTCAGTATATTGACTGACAGGTCGGGAGCAGAAGGCGGGTCCCATTGCTGTTAATTTCCAGCCACAGGGCTGGCGTCGTGGAAAGAACATCCTTTGGGTACAAGCCAGGACCTGGGTTCCAGCTCTGGCCTCTCTACTGTCAGCTGGTCTGGGGGCCACGCCTCCTTGAACTTCAGGCCCCTCTTCATACCAGTTCAAATAAGAAAATATAACAAGCTGTGAGGGATGTGGTAAGTGCTCAATATATGCTAATTAGCAGCTAAACAAACAGCATCTCGCACCCACGCAAATACACAGCCTTTAAAAACGCTGGTTCATTTTTCTGGAATGTACTCCTCTTATCAGCACACCTTCTCAAACCCCACTTTCCACACGTCGGCCCTAGTGGCTGCCTCCTCCATCGGCCTTCGAATAGCAAAGGTCCAAGTGCAAACCCGGTTTAACTGCTTTGAGCTCCCTGTTCTGCATTTGTACAATGGGCCTCACAATATCCACCTCCCAGGGTGGTTCGGGGAATTAAGTGAGATCACTCAGGCAAAGCCCCCAGCCCATTGGCGCTCGTCTTTATGTTCTGCGCATCCCACAATTTTGTAGTTACCTTTCAGATGCCAGCCTCTTACACTAGAATACAAGCTTCTAGAAGGCAGGGGCTCTCCTGGACTAACCTCCTTCTCACTTCCACCCCGACCCTACCCCCAACACCCAACCGGAACCTGGCTTCAGATTGGTGCCCTGGAAATGTCTACAGGGTGCTTGGATGAAAACCAACGCTTGCTGCTGGGAAACTGCTGGCCTTCCGCAAGGAGGGTAAGGCAGGTCATCCTTTTCCCTCCCCGCTCACCCCTTTCTCACCTGCCGGCTGCTTTTGCTGACTGTTCTGGGACTGGATGGGCCCGGCAGGGAGACTGATCTCCCGCCAATTCCGTGAACCCTACCACTTCTCCTAAAGGTCCCCCACCTCTATAAAAGTCTGAATTTCTGTGGCTTCGGGTCAAGACCCCCGACTTTACAGCTGTTAATTTGATTTGGGCTTTAGGGGTCTCGAACAAGAGCTAGTATTTATTGAGACTCTTCTGTGTGTCCGGCACTGTGTGCCCCCAGAGCCCCCTTCTTAGGATTCCTCGCAACAACTAGATGGGCCAGATGTTGTGACTGGCATGGCTTTGCAGCAAGGTGAAATAATTCGATCCCACAGCTAAGAACTGAGAGGGCCAAGATTTGAACTACAGTCATCCAATAACAGATCTTTCTTTTAACCAATGCACTCTATGGCCTGGTAACGTAAGAAGTGGACACTGCAGCTGCAAGGTGTGTGCTGATTTGAGAACTCTAAAATGCCACGCCATTCTAAAACGCAGTCTCTACATGCTACGACCTTTCACTCTGGGAGTTTGCTGGTGAGGCACCTCTGGCAGGAAAGGCTTTGGGCCCAGCTTCCCCCTGATCCTTCTGCCTCCTGACTGACCCTGGAGCTTCCCCGTGTGTCCCTGCAGGGCCTGCAGTCCCTCCTGTCTCTAGGGACCTGTGAGTGCAAACTGCATCTTCCATGATAATCATTTTGGTGTCTGCATGTCTTAAGATGCCTGGTTAAGACAAATCCTGGGGACATTTTAGGATAGAAGTCCTGGGTTCAAATCCCAGCCGAGCCACTTGCCTGCAGTGGGACGTGGGCCCCTATCACTGTCTCTTTCTGAGCCTCAGGCGCTGCATTGAGAAAAATAGGGGTGAGCTGAATACTAACTGCCCCGTGGGGTTGTTTGGAGGAGTAAGGTTAACCCCAAACATTAGAAAACACACGCACTGTAAACGCGAAACCACTCTGTCCATGAGCTATTACTAGGTTAGTCCTCGCTAGGAGGAGAAAAGGCCCCAGTCAGAGCACACACAGCAGGTGGCTTCAGGTCAAGGCCATAGACAGAGACTGCCCTGATGGGAGCACACTCCCGAGCCCTTAAAAATCAGGGAGCAGAGCGAAAGGGTGACCAAGGAGCATTTCCAATCCAATGGAGAGAACCCCGGGTGGTGGGGGGCAGGGGAGCCCCGGGCTGCTCTCCAAGCTCCCTTCACCCCCCCGGCCTCTCTGAGAACTCTGCAAGGAGTGGGGTCAGCAAGAAGAGGCAAAACCGGGCTCCAGAAGGGTTACATCAAGTCCCAGGACTCAACAGCCAAGGAGAAACTCTCACATTCAGCTTTGAGCATTCCTGGTTATTGTCTGCTAGCGCTAAAAAAAAAATCCTTTTGCCGTTTGAGACCATTAATAATATCCAGAGTGGGCAAAAGGGCAGAGAGAGGGGCACTCCTGTGCCCTGTTAGACACTGTGTAAATCAATGTTCCTTTTCAAGCAGCCATTTGGCATTGAGTATCCAAAGTCCTAAAAGGGCATGTTTTTCTTCGGTCAGCAACTCCACTCTCAGAATTCATCTTAAGGATTTGCTCAGACAAGCACACTAAGATGTGTATACAATGATATTCATCACGGCAGTGTTTATAATAGGAAAATACTGGAAATGATCAAAATATCCATCAATAAGGGGTTGTCTAAATAAAGTGTGACATCCCTACTACGGAATGCCACACAGGCTGCTAGAAAGGATGCTGCAAATCTACATGTGTTGACAGGAAAAAGATCCCTGTGGTATGTTGTTGAGTGAGAGAACTTGGGGGGACGGTTGCAGGATTGCATGTATAGCAACGGCATGTTTCTATCAGATTATACGCGCCTCTAAATCTACAGGTACACAGGCAGAGAGGGAAGTTTGGAAGGAAGATCGCCACGGTGTAGACTGGCTGTCTCTGGAGAGTGGTATTTGGGGTTTTTTGCTTTCTTCTTTGTACTTTTGTACAAGATAGGGACCATTTTATTTAGCAGTATCCCTAGAATGGGACTTTTCAGCCTCAGCCCTAGAAACGCTTTATGGGGCTAGAGAGTTCTTCGATGTGCGGGACTGGCCTGCGCATTGTAGGATGTTTAGAGCATCCCGACCTCTACCCGCCAGTCGCCATTAGCAAGCTCCCCTCCCCTTGCCAGTTGTGACAATCAAAAAATGTCTCCAGGCATTGTCAAACTGCACTGCACTGCACTGCCCCCCTGGGGGGCAGGATCATGCCTGGTTGAGAACTTTGGTCCTGTTATATGGGAGGAAGGAACAGGCAGGCTAGATGACAGGGCTGATTCCAACCAAGGAAGACTCAGGATGGAAGATGGGGAGACACGCCCAGACTCCCCTCCGTCACCCCTCAAGTCTTCGGTAGAGTTCAAAACCCTGAGCAAGACTGGATGTGCTGTGGAGACTCGTGGGGAGGCCAAACCAAGCTGGCAGGCTCCACACGGAGCAGGGACTTGGGGACCAGTAGGAACTCAGCCGGGAGCTGGCAACATCTGAGACCGCTCTAAACTCACACGGCCTGGAAACTTGAGGTTCTGGGCCTGTGATGTTGGGGGAGCTGCTGACGTAGAGTCTGGACAGCTTCCTTGGGCCTTTAATAACTCTGTGCCGTGTGGGTACTCAGTTGCCACATATGCAACGTCCCTCTATTTGAAACGGGGTTACCTGGGGTTTGTCAGGGCTCTGTGACCGCCCTGGACCTCTGAATAACAGGAATTGCTAACACTTACTGAGATCGGAACCACGTGCCAGGCATTGCTCACCAGAAACCTTTATGTGTTACTTACGTAATCCTCACAGCAGCCCCGTGAAGCAAATCATGTCCATTCTCATGCTACAGGGGAAACTGAGGCACGGTGTGGCACAGTCAGTTACCAGGGCCCCCTACCTACTACGTGTCAGAACTGGTTTCAGGTTCCATCGGGCTTCAGAACCTGTGGTCTTAACCTCCCCACCATTCTGCCTCTGAAGAATACTGCGGGGCTACTAGGACCCAAAAGCAGGAGCGACAACGTCATCGGCCACTTTGCTGAACCGTCTCTTTAATGAGAAGACTTGCCGTTACTAGTCCAGGGCCCCATGTGTGCCGGTGCAACAGAAGGCGTTGTACGTACACTATTTTTACCCCTCAAACTGCCACACGAGAAAGCACTGTCATCGCCACTCTCGCTTTAAAGATGGGGAAACTGACTGAGGGCAGGCTCATTTTTTCCCTCCTTTGGGCTAACGCTGTGGCCCTTTGATCCCTATGTTACCATTTTTTCCTGCCTCTGTTGTCCTACCTAATGGCAGGGGCCTGACTCTCCTGTGTCCCTCAGTGTCCAGCCCTGGACAGGTGACCATGCAGCATGTCCTCAACACTTTGTTGGCTGCCCAGCATCTGAGTCCCCTTCCTGGGTTTGGAGAAATGGCCACCGTGTGGGTCCAGGTGAGCCCCACCACTCCCTAGAGAGGCCGAAGCACCCAGACGTGTGTTTTCCGCCCCCCACAGTTCTCCCAGCCTGTCAGATGACCCCACCTGGAACCCAGGTCTTGGGCCAGGGACAGAGACAAGCACAAGTTCTTCAGATTCCAGCTCATGGCCAGGGCGGTGGCATCTGGGTTTTTGAGTGCTGGGTGGCCGTGGCATGGAGTCGAGAGTCCAGCAGTCCAGCGACCAGGGCAGCTTGGGCAGCGGCCGCATCCTCACCGGACGGTGCTCTGGGAACGACTTGTCTCTTGGGCGGCCCACCGCTATCCTTGCAATAAACCTCTTTCCTGCTTGAGCAAGCCCAGATTAATTTCTGCTGTTCGCAACGAAAAAATCCTAGCGTGGACAATATAAGGCAGAGAGGGGGGAAGGGGGAATTCGGGCCTCAGCTACGCCCTACAAGAATCACTAGGTCCAGTAAAACGTCCCCAGCCAGTTCCACTCTGGCCCCTTCAAGCGTCAGAAAATGGCCAGCTGATGGTCTGAGTGGAAGCGCTCCCTTGGACGAATTCCCCAACCAGCAGCAGGTGTGGCCACACCAGCCCCGGGAGGAGGGTGGCTACGGCAGCTGTGGGCAACCGAGCTGAAGCTATTGATGGGAAATCCAGGTCCTACCAAAGCCCCGCTCCAGGTTGACCTACTTAGAGATCATTTCACGCTAATTACCCCTGCAAGTCAGGTGTTCATTCCATGCACTCAAGGGGAAACTGTCCTGAACACCTTCCATCTCATGGTCCCACGCTTGCAGTTTGTGGCCGGCTAGGAGTAAGGGTCCCGTGATACTGGACGTGGCCACCCCAGCCCACAGGATAGCCCAAGGAGGACACAGTGGGGCCAGATAGTACAAGCCAGGGGAGGGGGGAAGGCCCCGTTCTCTCCTCTCCTGCTCCGTCCCCATCACCCTGTGCCTTGGGACCTCGCCTGCCCCTGGCAAGGGGTGGTCACGGAAGCCAACAATGGTGAGTGGTTGCTCAGGCTCCTGCCGGCCTTAGAAGCTCCCCTCCTTGCCCTGGCCCCTCATTACTGTGGGCAGAGCCAGGTCCCACCCAGATAAAGAGCCCGGTATCCAACTGAAGGGGCTGCAGCCATCCCGAGCACGGGCCACTCAGCATGCAGAGTGGTGGAAGCCTGTCCCCCGGGGTGGGGGCATCCCCCAGCTGACTTACAAAGCACAGGGAGGGGTTTTCAGATGACAAGCTGAGGGTGGGGACAGGTTCAGGTGGGGAACGATACAGCAGGGGCCTTTCTCTCTTTTGCTCCATCGGGGGCAGAAAGCATTCTCACCTGCCTTTTTCATCCAAGTGCTGAATTAGCATCCTGGTTAGAGGGAAGTAGGTCGCAATGCCAGTCCCCAAAAAGGAAACTGCTACCTCCATTGTGACAGGGTGTGAAACAGCCACCTCTGCTCCCTCCCCAATGTGCCCCCTGGGGTCCGCCCTCCCTGGGGCCTGCTGTGTCCCCAGTAGCTTTCCACTTCCTGCCGAGGTCATGAACCACTCAGGAGACGCCACTGTGGCCTTGTGAGCTGGCCCTAATGTGGGGAGGGTGCAGTGAGGAGAGCAAGCAGGTCCTAGCCTGCTCTCTATCCCCAACTGGGAGCTGGTTTTTCCCAGAAGGAAGCTCAGGCAGGGAAGGAGCCTCGCAAAGAAATGTTATCGCAAGCTCCGCTGTGCCTGGGATCCGCAGGCACGTGCAGCCTTCCTTTGGGGGCTGCGGGAACTCTGGGGATGAGAGTGAGCCTAAGGCTGGTGTCCAGTCATACGGGAGCCATGGGCTCTGTGCTGCATGCTTGCTGGAGCTGCCATGGAAATGGCTGAGCCGTGGCAGGAGCCAGGAGTCATGTGTTAGATTCAGGCAAAGGATGCTAAGTCCCCCAGGGAAGTGCGCGATGCGGTAGAAATGGTGGGAGACAGAGCGGTGCAGCGGGCAGAGCTAAGGGCATCACAACCTCGGTCTGTGTTGTCTGAGCAAGGGGCGATCGAGGGCAGCAGCCTGCTCCCACAAGCCAGCAGTCCCTCTCCCCACTACCACTGAGAGGGGCTGTAACATCCCACGGGCCTCTGAGGCCCCAGGAGCCCCGGTGTTGGCTGTCAGCTTCCGAGACCATCCCTTGCCTGGTTCCAAACAGCCTACGGTCCACACTGGCTGGGCCGTCTCTCCCATTTGCCTGATCCCTGGTTTCTGGTGGCTGCCGGCAGTCCCGGACATTTCTTGGGTTGTAGCCACATCCTCCAATCCCTCCTCCCTCTTCCCGTCATCATCTCTGTGTTCCTGTCT
Organism: Mormoops blainvillei; assembly: GCA_004026545.1. NCBI lineage: Eukaryota > Metazoa > Chordata > Mammalia > Chiroptera > Mormoopidae > Mormoops > Mormoops blainvillei. Next base: position 17,004 of record PVJD01012901.1, on the reverse strand, counting down.
TCTCCTCTGCACCTCTCTCATAAATATGACACTGGTCATTGCATCGAGGGGCCACTGGACAATCCAGGGTGATCCCACCTCAAGATACTTAATTACCTTGGCTTTTGTCAAATAAGGTCACACGCACAGGTCCTGGGGATAAGGTCTTATCTCTGGTGGGGAGGGGGCACATTCAACCCGCTACAGCCCCTTTCTAGTTTCTCCCGAAGATGTAGTGGGTCTTATTATTTCGCCAACTGGAGAGAGACAGGACAAAAGACCTGTTATGTGCCAGGCACTTCCACATTCATTACCTTAACTCTTTACCTAACAGCTCACCAAACTAAGTATTCTCATTTCTTCTTTCCAGGTGAGAATATAGAGTTCAGAGATGTTAAGTAACGTGCCCAAAGACACACAGCTAGGAAGTAATGCAGTGGAGTTGGACTTCAGGTCTGCCTGTGTCATGCAAAAGGTCCTTCATGGTCCCCCCCGTCACACACACGGGCTTCAGTTAAATCCTACAGCATCGCACGGGACGGGTTAAGGAAGGTGCTTTATTGGAGAAAAGGGGGCACTCCCCTGGGCCAAGGGTCCACGAGAAGCGAGAAGACCGGGAGCCCTCAAACCTTTCATGGGCCCCAGAGAAGAGTGCCGAGACCAGGGTGCTGGGTACCCAGTGGTGGCCTAGACAGGCCAGGCCCTTGCCCTCCCAGACCCCACGTGCTAGCAGCAGAAGATGGAATGTGTGATCTGATGGCGAGTGGAACCATGAAGAGAAGCGGAGCAGGACAAGGTGCAAAGAGTAACCCAGTGGAGGCTGGGGAGGTAGGGCGCAAATGGGGAGGTGGGTCTAAGGAGGGAGGTCAGAAGGTGGAGCAGGTGGGGCAGCGGGCGAGCTGTGGGGCAGTCAGCCAGCGGCTGTGTCTCGGAGGCCTGGTGGGGAGCGTGCGTTTTCTCTGGGTGTGAGGGACCGCCACTGGGAGCCAGAGAGTGGGGAGGTCTCATTCACTTTTTAAAAGCTCGCCGTGGGAGGAAGCATAAGACAGGACCTGGCTGAGGCACATGCTGCAGAATGACTGGACTGGGCTTCTCGAAAATGCCAAGGTCGTGACAGGCACAGACAGGCCGAAGATGTTCCCAGTTAAAGGTGGGTTAAAGGGACCTGACGAGGGGATGCCATGCGTGCTCTAGACGTTTTTCGAGACAGTAGGCAGAGTGTGCATAAGGTCTATAGATTACTAATGGTGCTATATATAGGTAGTTTTTGACCATCATCCTGTGGTGATGGGAGAGAGAGCCCCAGTTTATGGGAATACCTGCTGGAATATTTAGGGGTAAAGGGGCATCAGGTCTGCCACTTGCTCTCAAACTTCTTAGGAAAAAAAAAATGTGTGTATGTGTGTGTATGACAAGAATGATAAACTGGAGGGAACTAAAGAGCATATGGAAAATTTTTGTATTGTTACTGCGATTTTTCTGTAAGTCTAGGATTTATGTCAACATCAACAGTTAAAAATAACAGGGCGGGGGGCTGCAGCGCGGAGAGCTGGCTGCGGGGAGGCAACGTGAGGACAGGGAGCGTGGGGAGGGGCTGCGAAGCAGAGCAGGAAAGAGAGGCGGCGTGGACCGCGGAGGTGGCAGTGGAGTTGGGGAGGGGGGATTTGAAGGTAGAGGCACCAGGACTTGCCGGGGAGTTGGACTTGGGGGCTGAGAGAGAATAATCTCAACCTTCCAGCTGAACGGAGGCTCTTTCCCCGGATGGGAAATGGAGGGGTGGGGATGCAGCTTCGGCAGAATAGCAAGACGCCGCGACCAGCAATTGCACGGACATCGTAGCTTCAAATGCCGTCTACGGAAGCGAAGTCCTGGAAGTGCGTTTAATGCTGTGGCAGTGGGGAGGCCCATGCAGAGAATCAATGCAGGGAAGAGAAGAGGCAATGGGACCTCTGATACTTAGAAGCTGCTTGAGAGCGGGAGGGGAGTTTCACTTAGCCTTAGGGTACGAGTGCTTTGCAAGAACCTTGCTCAGCTGCTTCCTGAGGACCAGGCACTGTGCAAGGCAGTTTAGACCATTACCTCTTCTTCTTCTCACAACGGCCTTGTGAGATGAGCATCGCTGTCCGCATTGCAAAGCACGGCACAACTCAGGCTCAGAGAGGTGAAGGGATTTGTCCAAGGTCACACAGCCAGGAACCCAGGCTTTTGAACCCAGTCTATCCCTCCGGAGAGAACCTGCCTGGGAATTCCTGTTTTCTGTCAGGTCTTGCCCTTGCCCCCCCAGGGCTGAGGGCTCACCTCTTTGAAGGGAAGCCACACAGCTGTTTTTTCCTGACAGCTGTGAGGCTGTCTCCAAGGGAGGAAGCATTGTGTGGCCAGCCCCTTCCAGGAAAGAGTCCCTGAATTGCAGGATCCCACCCGCCTTGCTTCCCTGACACGCAAAATTAGAGCTGGCCACTCCCAGAGAAAGCCCTTTGGCTCCCGCGCGTTCTCCATTTCTCCCTGTCTGGAAACAGCTCCCAAGAGGGTGGGGCTCAGCATCCTCCCGGCCTGATCCACTCCCTGGATGGGCGCCCGCTCCTGGTCCCTGTACTTATCGTTATTGTTAACAGAAATCGATAGCAATCGCTGTGAGTCATAGGGACTGGGTGCCAGGCTCTCATCACGGTTGATTTCTCCAGGGCCTGGTGAGGTTGATATTTCCATCCCTATTTTCAATACGGAGAGTCTGAGGCTCAGAGCGGTAAGGGAATGTGCCCAAGGTCACAGTGCCGGGAGTGGCTAAACCAGGACCCAGCCCAGCGGTTCATCCGGCGCCAGGCAGCGGCCAGCGCTTCATCACAATGCCTTTCTGAATGGACTCACTCCTTTCTGTCCCGGGTCTGGCCACACACCTCCGTCCTGCCTCTCCACTTCACGGTCATGAACACAGGCCAGGTTGAAAGGCACCAAAAGTTTCGCTGCCCTGGCCCCAGCCCCTCCTGCTAAGTGCTGGGTTTCCAGCATCCGTCCCTCTGCCTGCTCTCTGTTCTAGCCTCACCCCGCCACACCCAGCTTAGCCCAAGCCGAGAAATGGCCTGGGAAACCCTCTCACCCTGATCCCATCTAGGGTCTGCTCATCCTCCGAGCAGTCCAAGGCCCAGAAGGAAGAACAAGCAGGAGGAGGCCGGGGCCAGTAGGCGGGTGGGTGCGGCTGGGTGCAGCTGGGCCAGGGAACAAAGAGAACTACTTCTCAGGGAGATAGAGGACTTGGCTTTCTCGCCACTCAAGTCCTAGACACATTCCTCCATGCTGCACAGTCTAGAAAACAGGTCAGTTACGTTCCGTTCAACAGCCGGGTGCCTACCCAGAGTCCACTGCATTAGTCAGGGCCACCTGCCGTGACAAACGGCCCCTCATCTCAGTGGCTTAGCACTATGAAGGATGTTTGAAATTCTGTTTGCTTTGGTCTGTCTTTTTGCATTTCTGGGAATTGCTTTAAAAACTCTAGCAAACAAATTTAAAAGTAGGGTGAGAGCGGAGGATAAAAGACTGGGAAAATGCTGATAACTCTGAAGCCGAATGATGGATGAATAAAGTGGGTTATTACACTGTGCTCTCTACTACTTTTTTATGTTTGCAATATTTATGTATGTTTATTTCTCACTCATACAAAGTCCAATGGTCATGTCCCTGGCCCCTGGCTCTCTTGGGTGGCTATTCTCCAATGGTTGTTCCAGGACAGAGGCCCCTTTCTTCCTGTGGCTCCTCAACCATCTTGTGGTCATGAGGTCATCCTGGTGTCATCCAAAGAGCAGACTAGGAGAAGAAAAAGATGGCATTGCCACCCCTTAGCAACTAACCCTCACAGTGCCAAGTATCCCTTCTGCTCATATCGCATTGGTGCAAACCAGTCACGTGATCAGCAAGGGGTGCTGGGAAATGTAGTTCCAGGCTGGGCAGGTACTTCCCTGCACCACCACCATATAATGTAAAGGGAACTTGAACCTTGGTTGGTCAGCTGATCGTCTTAGCTACACCCAGTGTATCGGGTATGGCCATCTCAAGGGTGATGTCCAAGGGCATGGCCTGCTCTTCTGTGAGGAGATAGAAAAAGAATCTGAAGAGGTTTGTAAGGATGAACTAGTGAGCTTTTGCCGCAAAGCTTCCAAAACTACCAATAAAATGACCATGGCTCATGGAGGGAGAGATGGTGATGGGAAGGAGGTACCCAATCACCAGCGCTCCCTGAGCACCTGTCCGTCAGCACACTGGTGCCCCGTCACCCTATTCACCCTCCATGTCAAAAGTGGCAAAAGACTTGTTTTACAAAATGTTACTGTTGGGAGAAAAGGAGCACAGCGTATACTGGATCTCTCCGAATTATTTCCTGTAGCTGTCCATGAATCTAAAATCATCTCAAGAGAAATTTCAGTGAGAAGGGGAGGCCAAGGAGAGAACACAGAGGACCCCAAGGCACTGAAAGATACCCCTGTCTCCAGCCTCTGCCCCTCTCCCAGGTCCCCGGAGTGGTTGTTCCAAAGTCCAGGTCCGCACAGCTACTCTGCTGCCTTGCTTAACTCTCTGTGCCTTGTAGGATGGCGTCGAGTCTGAGTCTTTGTCACAATGCAACACAGTCTGACTTCTTCCCAAACCATCTCTCCATCCTGTCCTTTCCTTCCCACCTCCATCAGCCTGAGCCATTAGCTACTGTCCAAACTCCCGGGGCTTTCTCCCACCTCGGGCCTCACCGCTATCACGTGCTCTGTCTTCAAGCCCCACTTCGCACATGGCAAACTCTTGCACAAGGTCCAGGACCTCTGCCCCTGCTTGGGCACCTTCTCAGGGCTCTGGGCTCTTACCACATTCTATGCACCCTCCGCCTCAGCATTCAATCGTCTGCGTTCGTTTGTGGAATGTGAGTTCCTTGAGCGCTGGCATGAAGACTCATTCGCCTTGACGTCCCTAGTTCCCGACATAAGGCCTGGCAAAGACAAGTTCTCACTAAAGTGTTAGTGACTGGCTAACTGGGGAAATGAGTAAGTGAGAGTATGGGGAAGATAACACTCTGACCTCTACCTGGTTAGTAGGTGGTTGTCAAGCTGAAAGGGTCTTTGAAATGGGCCATTCCTCCCAAGAGAAAAATGTGTGAAGGTTTGTTTCCATCCCATAACACCCCTGCCTCTTGCCTACCAGTGAGCCTTCTTCCCCTTCCTTTAGATCTTTTTCTTAAATGCTTTATTTATTTAGAGTAGGTTTAGGTTTACAACACAATTGAGAGGGAGGTACAGAGATTTCCCATAAAGCCCCTGTCCCCACACATGCACAGCCTCCCCTGTTAGCAACGTCACCAGAACGGTACATTGTTTACCAAGGATGAACCTACATTGTAACATCATCATCATTCCAAGTTCATAGTTTACCTTAGGGTTCCCTGTTGGTGTTGAATATCCTGTAGGTTTGGACAAACACATGACATATATCCACCATTATATTATCATACACAGTATTTTCTCTACCCTAAAAATCCTCTGTGCTCTGTCTACGCACCCCTCCCCCAGCCCCCATGCCCACCCACGGCCACCACTGATCTCTTCACTGTCTCCACACTTTTGCCTTTTCCAGAATGGCCTAGAGCTGGAGTCATACAGTGTATATTCTGCTCAGGCTGGCTCCTTTCACTTAGTGACATGCATTTCAGTTTCCTCCATGGCTTTTCTTGGCTTGATAGCTCATTTCTTTCTGGTACTGAATTTCTTTCTGGTCCGCTGTCTGGATGTACCACTGTGTATTCACTTACTACTGAAGAACATCTTCGTTGCTTCCAAGCTTTGGCATTATGAATACAGCTGCTATAAACATCAAATTCAGGTTTTGTGTGGACCTACCGGGTAGTTTTCAGTTCATGTGAGGGAATTCCTAGGAGCGTGACTGCTGGATTGTCACGTACCTTAGAGTACGTTTAGTTTTGTAAGAAACCGCCCCACTGTCTCCCAAAGTGGCTGTGCCATTTTGTATTCCCCCCCGGCAAAGAATGAGTGTTTCCCTTTCACTACTTAATACAGGAACGGTGAGGCCTACCTTACCCGTGAATGTTGGCCCGGGTTCCTTGAGTGGACAGTTGAATCCTGGGAAGCAAAGGCCTGTGGGGCATACTCCCCCTGTAGCCCACAGGACTGCGTCCTGCAGGAACGATGCAGTGGCTGCTCCAGTGGGAAGTGCAGCTGTTCTTACGATTATCTCCCCCCTTTCCTGGGGAACACCCCATAGCTTCACGGCGAAAAAGAGGACCAGCCGCCATTTTTGAGTACCTACTGTGTGCTTTGCATTCTGCATATATTTCCTAATGTAATCTTAATTACAATTTTTTGAAGGAATCGATCTCCACTCCTCAGCCTTGCAGTGCAGTCCCCAACGCACTCAGGCACCACTCCTTCCTCTGTCACCCCCAGCCTCTGCCTCCGAGGCCCCGTGCCTTCCCGCCTGCTGTGCAGCTGGCTAACACTCCCTCGGCCATGGTCCAGGCACCGGGAACTCTGCGTCCCCTTTTTATCTGTCCTTCCAGACTCCAGCCCTTCCTCCCCCACCCGCTTTCCCCAGAGGCTCCCTAACCCCAAAGGCCACAGAGGTCCAATGACATCATCTGCCTTCGGACCTCGCCAGGCCCAGCTATCAGGCTATAAGTGGAAACGCCTGACATTTTCCCACAGGAAAGCACCCTCCCTTGCTCCCGACTCCGCACTGCCCCCCGGGGATCTTGGCAGAGGCCATGGGCTCCCTGTGGACGCATCATTCAGGTACATTCTTTACTGTGGTGGATCCTCTCAGCATCTCCCATCGTGGGATCACTAAACCCAACAGTCTGGGAGCTGGATCGACCGAAATTCACGTCCTCCTCCTTGTCACTCCTCCTGTGTGAACTTGGGCAAGTGGCTTCGTGGCTCTGGATTCTACTGTCACACTTTTTAGTGGGGAATAATAACAGATCTCATTTCATTAAATCCTCTTCACAGTCTTCTGAGGTACAAGCATGGTCTCCATCTTACAAATGAGAAACCAACCACAGAGGCAGTTAGACATTTGTCCAAGGCCATAGGTTGGTAAACGGTGGAGCCAGGGCCTAGATTCGAACCCCTGTCATCAGGGGAGCGCTGCACTGCCCAGGGGTGGCCCGGAGAGCTGGGGAAGGCTTCCTGCAGCTCAGACAAGCTGCACCTGGCGGTGGGGTGGAGAGGTGTGTCAGGGACACCCAGGTTCCAGAACTGGCTTGTCCCTTGCCAGTGGTGGGACAAAACGGAAGCTCACTTCTCGGGACTCAGCTTTCCCAGCTATAAAATGGGGGTGACAGCCCCCCCTCCAGAGCTACCATGGGGCCCACCATTCCTGGGTTGCAGGCCAGTTTTTGCACCCCCACATCTCCTCTGCCTTCCTTACTAATGTTTTTTTCCTTAAACGGATCACGATTTAATATTCCAATATACTTATTGGAATTGTATTGAAGTTAACTTCCTATCACCATGTCAAAAAGAAAACCAAGCGCATCTGCCATAAGTGGAAGGTGTTCATTCAGCGAATCCTGCAACTGAGGGTTAAAGACCCACTTTCACTGGTCGGCCTCAGGGCCACTCCTCAGCCCTTCTGGACTCCAGGGTGGGCTAGCCGAGGTCAGGGGATGGTCAGGGCACCTTGTCACCTCCCCTCAAGCATGTGGGGAATGTCCTGGGCTGGTGTGCAGCGGGTGCTCTGAAGCCTGGGCTCCTCTCACTGGTCCCACTCCCCCAGGACAGACAAGTCCCAGGAAGTGCTGGCCTTCCTCTGCAGGGCAGTGCAGGGAACATGCGCATCCTCCAGTAAGACTCTGATTCCCTGACCGGCAGCACCTGCTGCTTAGAACGTGCGCTGGGGCTACTGCTGACTGTGACCAAACGTGGCGTGTGGCGTGGCCGGCCCTGCCATGTTGCCCCTGGCAACTTTGTGAGACTTCTGACACCAGGGCTAAGAGGCTGCTGTGCTCTAAGACCTCTAGGGCTTCCAATTTCCCAGAGGAGCATGTCCACCTCATCTCTCCAACTTTCCCCCTGTGCTCAAGTCGTCTTCTCTGCCACGTTCCCCTGGGTGACCCTCCCTCGCCTGTCCTGTAGGCTGAGTGCCCCTGCGCAAGCCTCCATTTCACTGGCTTGTCTTGGGATCCTAACAACAGGATGTGCTTCCGAATGGGCCCCTGGGCGTAGATTGTCACGCCTCGGGGTAGATTGTCCCTCAAACAATCCCAGCCTGTGTTTTTTCAGCCTGAACCGATTTCTCCAGCACAACGCCCTCCCTCCCGCCAGTGGGCTCTTGTGGTACTGCCCCACCACTCAGAGTACTCCTGAGGCCCCGTGACCTCCTTCATGCCCAGCTGTCAGTTTAGAATCACCTCCTCCAGGAAGCCTTCCCTGACTTCAGACCAGGTCCCTGTTACTGCCCTCTCAGAGCACCTCCCAGATTATTTGAGCCCCAGTCCCATGTCTAAGTTCCAAATGGCCAGCAGTTGTGTCCCTCATGCTGTCTCTGTGGCCCCAGCACTTTGTACAGAGCGCGGAAGAGGGTAGGAACTGAAGAAATGGAAGCTGTTAATAGAATATCAGCACCCACCAGCCTGGAAGTAGTAGCTGGTGCATTCTCCCCTCCCTCCCTTGCTCCTGCTGGTGCCCCTCCAGCAAGTGTTCTTCTCTTTCCTCCCCACTAAGAGGCCCACACCATCTGGCACCATTTACAAGGCTCTCTTCTCTTTGGATTTTCGTGGCCACTTTGGGAGGCAGGCAGGGCAGGGTCACAACATTTTAGATGCAGAAACTGAGGCCCGAGGCAGGAGTGCCACCTGTCTGAGCTCCCGCAGCCCTACCGAGAAATGACCAGATCCTAGAGCAGCTGCAGTCTTTGGAGCCCCACTGTGAAACTCGTCCTGGGGTCAGGGGGTCTTCGCCACTCCGCCTCCCCCTGAACTCTGGGACTCCAGTGCATGACTCTTCTTCCTGCTCATCTCATTGCACAGAAGGCTCAGTTCATCCTCACCCCAACCCCAGAACTGGCACTGTCATTCCCGTCTTAGAAATAAGAGAACAGAAGGGGCCACTGGCTGAGCAAGCTGCCCCGTCCCACACGGCTACTGGGAAGCAGAGCGCGGGCTCAGAGCCAGGTCGAGGAAGCCAGGGGGCTGGCCTTTCCGTACCTACCACCCTCCTCCTGGTACCTGCAGCCCAGTTTCCCGTGGGGGTTACCTGCCCTCGACACACAGTCCAGTGGGGCTGTCCATCCAGGTGCCTCCCCCTCCCCTGACCCAGGCTGGCCATTCACCCCCACCCCCGCTGTGCCCCTAGCAGAGGGACACGTGCCCAGATGACGGTGGTTGCTGGTTCATTCCTGGGAGAGTGCCCACTTATCCCTGCCGCCTGGATCCCTGGAGCTCCTGCCTTTTCTGAAACCCCTGGCTGTTCTGTGGAGTCTGGGGGTCACGCCATATTCTTCTAGCACATTCCTTTGTGCTGAGGTTAGACAGTCCATTTCTGTTGCTACTTTTGTCGTGCTGATGAAAAGACCCTTGAGGCCAGGACAGTGTCTCATGTTCCTTTTATAGTCTCCTTGTGCCTGGCACCGAGAGAGGTCCTGGTACATGTTTAAGAAGTTGAGTGACAATGGAACCCCGGATGGGACAACGCTCAGCCATTCTTAGTGTCACCTTTCCATTCTTTTTTTTGTCCATTTCCACATTTTCTACAATCAACTTGCATTGCTTTACTTTTTTTCTAAAGAAAAAAGCCAAGGAGCCCTCAAAAAGTACCATGAAGTGGCCATGGATTCCCAAATCCCCACTCAGGAGGCGCGGGGTTCCACGGGAAATCCCCTCACTGTGGTCACCAACTGCCCCAGAGGGGAACGTGGGCCTTGATGTAGGAGCCTGTGGTGGGCTTAAGCCAAGAAGAATTCTCTTCGCTCCCCTCCCCAAAACAACAATACGCCCACTGGAAAATGGAAAGGTAATCTTCCAACCCTGGATTTTAAAAAGCTATTTTTCCTAAGGAATACGATTTGTTTTCTTATATTTTAATTTCTTTTTCATTGTTTTACTTCTTTTAATTGCACATATGTATTACCTGCGTGGTTAAACAAAGTCTGTTTTTTAATACGAACTGAAAAAAACCCATTATTTTTAGTCATAATAGACATTTCAAACAACAGGAAAACGTAAAAAAGAAAATTAAAGGCACCTGTTTTCCCACCGCCCAGAGGCAACATCCGATGAGAACGAGAATGTATCTCCTCCCAGGCCTTTTTCTGTGCTGAGGGCTGTGCTTTCAGGGTGTCTCGTGTCTCTTCCCATGGTTCCTCTTTTATTCTGAAAGCCACCATCTTAAATCATTTTAAAAATACGTACGATCTGCACACTTATAATTGTAGAAACGGCCCATTATTGTACAAGTATTCTTTACCAGTGTAAACACACGCATACACATGTGTACACCCACACCCATACGCATATGGGGTTGGTGTTCATGTACCTACCATGTTTGCCAGGCATTTGTACACACATATAAACACTCTGGTATATTTACTTTATTTGTTCTCACCGTCGAGAGATACGAATATCTCTTTAATGGATGTTAAAAGAACGACCTACTATGAAGGGTGCAAATCTGAAAACTTACACAGAAATGTCAGGGAGTCAGAGATCGCTGGCTGATGCATGAATCCAAGGGTGAGCGTGGGTTGGTATTTTTAGGGCAAAAGTTGACCAGAGGAGTTCGCCATGTCTTTAACTTCTCATCATTCCTTTCATTACATAAAATAATGTAAAGCTACATTTTTTCAAACTTCTTTATGGAAACACACAAAGCAAAACACGCGTGTTCGTCAGTCTCCCTCTGATCGTCCTACGGTCCCACAGTGTGCGATACATCTTCCTCGTTTGCCCTCTCGGCTACCTCTACTCTGTGGCTGACCAGTTTCCTCGTGTAATTTGAAGTTTTTTATTGTAGGCTCAGCTGTTCCAGGGGCTGTGATTTCTGTGAGTCCCCGTGTGCCCCGGGCTAGAGAAATGTCTTCGGAAACCAGTTTTCCATTAGTGCTTTCAGGGGCTCCTTCGTTGTCGCTAGTCAAGACCAGTTTTTACAATGTTTTCTTGGTTCGGGCTTCCTGTGCTGGTTGGATAGTGTGAATTCAGCCTCGGCTCGCTCACATGGTACAGGCCCGAGATTTCAAATTCTCAAGGAATGCTTTTTTATTTTTACCCAGAGCCTGAAGCGGAGACCGTATTTGGAGCGAGGCTTCCCTGGCATCCCCGCCCCGCCACGGAGGGCGGGGCCGTCAGGACAGGCTGCTCAGATCATAGCAATAAGCAAACCCAGGCGCTGAGCGGTTTAACACCACCACAGAGGTTTACTTCGTACAAGAGGTTTATTTCTTACCGACTCTCCATGCCTGTCAGGGAACAGTGGGGAATTCTGCTCCATGTGTCCTCATTCAGGGACCCAGGGCGGTGGATCTGCCACTCTCTTCAGCATCCCAGTCTGGACAATGTGCGCAGACATGCAAATGCTCTGGAAATATTCAGCGAATAACGTGAGCAACTGCTGCAAAGGGAACGCCTTCCCGAGCTCCCCGCTGCATCCAGGCCTCTCCGCTCTGCCCGCCCACCGCCCGCGTGTCAGGCCACGTCTCCGGGCCCGGTGGGGACTCCCCTTTATTGAAGTTGAGCATAGTGTTTTTAATACGCTCGGTTTACATTATGCAGCACTTCTAGATGTTTCCATTGGTTGTGCTGAGGGAGGAGACGTGTCAGCTCAGTTTGCCGTGCTGCCAGAATCAGAGAAATTGATATGGTTTCTTCAAGAGTGGGGAACGTGCTGCTCCGTGACCCTTTTTCATTTAACAATAGATTGTAGCGGTTTTCCCATAATCTCTGTTCTTCAGAAGCGTAGTTTTTAATTGCTATGCATTTGAAGCTGTGCAGGTATGGCTTATTTAACCGATCCTCTCTTGCCAGGCACTTAGGCTGTTTCCGGTTTTTCCCTATTGATGTTAGGAATGCAACCAGCGTCGTTAAACGCAGGGCTGTAACAATTGGGGTGACCTCAACAAAGGCTCCAAGCAGTTGGAATGGGCAGTGGTCACAAAGGGCTGTCTGGCTATGGCGCGTGTCCCCGCTGCATGTACATTTATCTTTGCATACACCCTGTGATTTCCCCTGGAGAAGTTTGAAGAAGCAGAATCTCTGGGCAGCCCAATGAACAAGAGCACATCTTAAGACTTTTGACACCTGCTTCTAAATGGCTCCAGCCTCATTCTCACTCTGAAGGAGGCCCTCGGTTCCATCCTCACAGCTGCTCACGTAGCAGTGGGTCAGGAAGGTGGTGGGATGGAATTTCTCACCAGATACCCCCTGGCCAGCAGTGCTGGTGGTCTCCTATCAGAAGCTGACAACGCTAATGGCTCATGGGGTGGGGGGCCGACGTTGAGGTGGCTGGAGAGGCCTGAGAGAGGGAAGCTGGAGACTGGATCAGCCGGTGCCCTGCCTGAGCAGGAAGGGGGGCTGCGGGGTCCATGGTCTGGGGGATGGGGATCCCAACAGCAGACGCGTCAGGGTCCTCAAAGACCTACCCTGGGTTAAAAGCATCGTCTCCCAGGTCTGGGCCTAGATCAGCTCCACTGCCAGCGGTGGGGCTTTGAGTAAGTCCTTGCCCGGTGAGCCTCAGCTTTCCGTCTGTAACACAGGGGTGCCTCCTCCCCGGGGTGCCCGTGAAGCACGCATTAAAGTAGACAATGTGCGCGTCCCCCAGGCCCGGCACCGGCAGCCACGCTAAGGAGACAACGAGGATGAGGCAGAGGATGGCGGCAAAGACAGGCGTGTGAACTCCTAACGTTCTTCTGCAGGCGGAGTGCTCCTGGCTCCTTCTTAGTGCTTGGAAGACCACGAGTGGGCGGTGCGCATCTGCCCCCTGGGGCCAAGAATAAACAGTATTTTTTCTTCTATAAGGCTCTGTCCCTACCATGGCTTTCAAAGTCCCCGACGTTCTGGCCCCTACTTTCCCCCGACTCTGTCTCCTGCCACCCTGCCCTCCCTACACAACACCAGCCTCCTTACAATGCCTGGAACACATGAAGCACCCACCAACCTCAGGGCCTTTGCACTTGCTGTTCTCCCCCCCCTGCCCAGGAATGCTTTTCTGGATGTTTACAGGGTTCAACCCAAATGTCCCCTCCGCCTTCCCGGTCACTCCCTCTAAAACGGCAGCCTGTCCCTACACAGCATCCTGTCTCTTGTCCTCTATTTCCTCCACCCCCTTTGTTTTACTTCACAGCACGTATCCTACTCAAAGTTATTTCACACTTTTCTTTATTGCTTGTTTATTGACTGTCACCTCACAAATAAAACATAAGCCCATAGGACAGACAGGGGCTTGTTTTGTTTCATTACTGTAGCCCCAGCACCCAGCACAGTGGGTGCTCCACAGATGTGAGTGATTGTCCTTCATTCATTCCTGGTTTGGCCATTTCATAGCCATGCGACCTTGAACAAGTCACTTCTCTCTGTCCCTCAGTTTTCTCATCCACGCAACGCGACAAGCCATCCATCATTGCTCCCAGCGCCCTTGGATGGCAAAAACGCAGTGGTAGAGAGGCCCGGTGCCCAGTAGATCTGCTCCTGCCTGCCCCTCCCAATGAGAAGCCTCTAGAAAAGGGTGCCACTTGTCACCTCCAAGTGCCTTAGCTAAGCTCATCTGGGGCTAGGAGGGGCTGCCACCGATTGAGACCTCTCCTTCTTCTTCCCCGTCACCCCGCCCTGCTCTCCAGCTCGGCTCTTTGCACAGGTCCCTTCAGGCCCCGTGAATAATTGATGAAGCCTGGGTCCCTTGCCCAGCATCTCATAATCCCTGGAGGAAAAGAAGCCTTCCTCTGTCTTGTTTCGATCCCCTGTCTTGGCCTCCCTCTCTTGGATGAGTCATCCAGTCTTCATCCGGCAGCCCATGTCATCTCGGGGGGCAGCCGGAGGCCTCCTCTTGGAGCTCCAGTGACAGGGCTGGGAAGTCTCCCCAGAGTGCGGGTGGCCAGCGGGCAGATGGGGCCCCAGGAGCGGTGCGCCCAGGCTGGCCTGGATCATTCTAGAAACAATTCCAGCTCACCCGCAGATATCAGGCAGAATGCAACTTCCTCCCCAGGAGGAAGCCAGGACACTCAACCTGGAGTTGCCCTGAGGGCAATCATGTGCCCAGGGATGGTCCATCTGTGACCCCCGCTGGGAGCCATGCACACTTATTGGGCAGTGGCCATGGGTAGGCCATACACTGGACACGTCACCATCACACCTCTTAAATCCTTCCTTCCTCCTGATCCCCTGGAGAGGTAGGGGTGGTTAGTCTCATTACACAGCTCAGAAGGCAACAGAGAGGCCAAGTAACTTGCCCACAGTCACACAGCCAGCAAGCAGCAGACCTGTCTGGCTCTTCCACATTCTCTCTATGACACCGGGGAGACAACACGAAGAATTAAGGGAAAGCTTATGGGACTGATGCCAGAAGTCTGTCAGGTCAGGGACTCCGGCCACATCAGGCTGGAGAGGGCCCAGCCTCCTCTTTACAAAGAGACATCCCAGGGGCGATCCCCGCCCCCATGCACACACACCAGACTGGTCTCCACTGAGGGACATTTCTCCCCCACCCCCAACCCCACGGGGCTCTACCTCTAATCACCGCTGGGGGTGGGGGTGCGCCCATCAGCTTTGCCTCCAGCGCTCGGGAATTTCCTGGAAGGCTGAGACTTCCGTGAGAAAAAGCATCTTCTCACGGCCTTTGGGCAAAGGGAGTTGAGTGTCTTTTAGTTAGAATTTTCATCATTGGGTTTTTTGTTTGTTTTTGTTTTTTGTAATTTACAAAATTCAGCACATGGTGGGGGTAGGGGACGAAGCTCCAGGGAGGAGAGGTCAGCATTTATTAGGTCAGGACCCAAAAGAGAAGTGGTTTCTGGACAAATCCAACCCCAGGGTCAAAGAAGACTTTCATAATGTTTCTAAACACATTTTTATTCTGTGTTTTAATTACACCAGTCATAGATGAAAAGACTCGCTGAAAATTTCAAACAATCCTGATGAAACTGAGGCTCCTCCCCCCAAGTGCCATCTAGTTCTCTTTGGAAAGGGACCATCCGGCTTGACTTAAAGAACATCCCATGGGCTTTGCACAGCCCTTGATTTTAAACATTTTCTCCGCCCCGCGAGGATGCCCTGCTGGAGTCCCCCGCCCCACCCCCGCCACATTTTGTCTGGTTTCCTCTTCAACCTTGGCTTTCCCAGGGTCCGACCGAGAGTCAGCTGAGGGCAGGTCCCCCCACCTCCCCCAGCCCCTTTGCCGCTCCTGCTCCTCCAACAAGCCCGGGACAAGAGAACCCACAACACCGCGGGAGCCCCGCAGCTGCCTTAAAATAGTAGCTGTGTGTCACCCCCATGAAGCAGCCATACTTGGCTTTGTCTGGAACTGTCTGGAAATGGAGGCAATGGGCCCTGCACACCGTTTCCAACTCTCAAGACCTGTGGAACTCAGGCCAAGGGACAAATCTTTTGTCACCAAAAGTCCCATCTGATCAGTGTGGAGGAGGAGGGACTCAGGTAGAAGCCAGGCTTGACGGTGCACCGGGACCCCCAGTGGGGGACACTCAGCGCCACCCCCTTTGCACCCCATGAGGTACCTAGTATGGCTTGCCTCTGCATGGCATCATTCCCCACAAGGTAACATCTAACATATCCTCAGTACTTTACATCCCTCAGTTCATTTACGACACAGAGGTAGCTTCTGCTATTACCCCCATTGGTCAGGTGAGGAGACTAAAGCAAGTACCCCAGGTGAGCATAGCTATTCAGTGGCTGAGTCAGGCCCAGGTAGCCTGTTCTCCAAACCATGACAGTATACACTCTCCACGACCACCTCTTCGGAGGGGATGGGAGAACTTTTTATATTGAGAATAATGCTAACAAGAGGACTTACCCCATAAAATCATGGGGTCAGGGGGGTGAGCCATTCATGAAGCCTTGGAGGTATGGGCTCTCATCACAAGCTTTTTCTTACCCCAGGACCTTTGCACATGCTATTTCCTGTGCCTGGAATATTTCCTCCCGTCCTACCCACCCTTCCACCCGGTGCCTAATTCTTCCCGTGACTAACCTCCTTCTCTATCTCTTATGTGAGGAGTCAGATCACTCACTCGCTCCCATTGTTTATTCTTTCATTCACAAAATGCACATGCCTGCTATGTACCAGGCATGATGCCATTGCCAAGAGAGACAGAGCATCTGCCCTTGTGAGGCTTACAGATGAGAGCAGGACAGAAAATTGTCAGCCAAGAAGCTAGCACACAGTAGGTAGTTAGTAAACAACAGGTGGACTTGGAGGGGCTATGGTGGGGCATAGCTGAGGACAAGGAACGGAGAGGCTGTGTACCTGGGGGTGCACTGAGCTGGCACTGGCACTTGTCTGCCTCCCCCCACCCGCCCCCATGCTTCCGGTACTCTCTTTCCAGGATGGCAAGAACAGAAACTGCTTTCCCCTTCCTGAGTCATTTCACAGAAAAAATTACTTCCAAACCTCCCAGCTCCTCAGAGGGGCCCAGGCTGTGCAGAGTTCTCCACGTTTCAGTTGCCATGGCAGCCGAGTGGGTTTCATCCACCCCAGCATCCTGTTCATTTCATTGATTCCCTCTGCATTCTCTGAGGCCACTTTGTGCCAAGGCCCGTGCCAGCCCCAGATGCACAGAGACACTCTCGAGTCCAGCCTGGCAGGAAGGCCCTCGAGGAGAAGACTGGCAACTAGACTGCACATGCATACGTATGTGCACCCTCACACGTGCGTGCACACTCACACGTGTGTGCACTCACACAGCACACACGCCCTGACCCCTGAGCCTAGGCAAGTGGAAAATCAAGGTGTTGCAAGCTTGCGGAGGAAGAAGGGACATCCAAGCCATCGCTTCTGCCCCATGCTATTGGTCACGTGGATCAGTCATGCGCTGTAGGAGGGGACT